>RJWM01000116.1:46811-297149 GCA_004363535.1 Dasyprocta punctata | reverse complement strand
AATCAAAATACCACTTGCCTACCTCACAGAGCTAGAGAAAACATTCCTGAAATTCATCTGGAACCAGAAAAGACCTAGACTAACAAAGGCAATTCTGGACAACAAAGGGAAGGCAGAAGGCATCACAATCCCCGACTTGAAACTATACTACCAAGCCACTGTGATAAAATCAGCATGGTACTGGAATCAAAACAGACCTGAAGATCAATGGAATAGGTTAGAAAACACAGCCACAACAACAAACACACTTAGCCACCTCATCTTTGACAAAGGGGCCAAACATGTACATTGGAAGAAAGATAGCATTTTTAACAAATGGTGCTGGAAAAACTGGCTTTCTATATGCCGTAAACTAAAACTAGATCCATGTCTATCACCATGCACTAAAATAAAGTCAAAATGGGTCAAAGATCTGAATATTAAAGCAGAGACACTAAACTTACTAGAAGACAGAGTAGGTAAAAATCTTGATGATATAGGAGTAGGCAGAGAGTTCATGAAGAAAAATCAGACTGCACGGGAAATACTTCCCAGAATCAACAACCGGGATCTCATCTTACTAAAAAGTTTTTGCATGTCGGAGGAAATCTCCAACAGAATGAAAAGAAAACCCACGAATTGAGAAAATATCTTAGCCAATTGTCCATCAGACAAAGGACTTCTATTTAAAATGTATAAAGAGTTTAAAAAAAATGAGGCCCCTAAAATTCAAGGACCCAATCCAAAAATGGGCATCTGAGATGAATACACACTTCTCAGCGAAAGAAATACAAATGGCAAATAAATATATGAAAAAATGTTCAACATCAATGGTCATTTGGGAAATGCAAATTAAAACAACACTGAGATTCCATCTCTCTCCAGAAAGAATGGCCAAGATTCAAAAATCAACCAACAACAAATGCTGGAGGATTTGTGGGGAAAAAGAAACTCTTCTCCATTGTTGGTGGGAGTGTAGACTGGTGCAACCACTGTGGAAATCAGTGTGGAGATTCCTCAAGAAGCTAGGATTAGAGATCCCATTCAACCCAGCTATCCCACTTCTGGGCATTTTCCCAGAAGAATTGAAAACATCATACTACAGTGAAATCTGTGAACCCATGTTTGTAGCAACACAATTTGTAATAGCCAGATCTTGGAAACAACCCAAATGCCCATCAATCAAAGAATGGATAAAAAAGATGTGGTATTTTTATACAATGGAGTACTACTCACCTATTAAGAAAGATTGCATTGAGACTTTTATAAGTAAATGGACATGAGTTGAGACCATACTCATAAGTGAGATAAATCAAACCCACATGTGTAAATACCGTATTGTCTCCCTAGTGTAAGAAATGGAAAAATTATATATGATCCAAAATCTTTAATAAATACTATGTAAGGGTAAAAAACAGCTCAAAGAGCAAAAGTAATTGGGAAGGGAAAAGGGGGAACGAGGGAAGGGACAAGGAAAAGATATAAATCTGTATGTATGTATATGTAAGATAACTGAAACGAACACACTGCTGAATGTATTTGTTGTTGAGAAAGAACAGTTGATACTCATGATTGGATTGATTTTGCATGTCTATATCTGTTAATGTAAACAACCATTTTGAAGATAATGATATGCAATATTGCAACCATTGTCGAGTTTCTATCATCCTGTTTTGTAAACCTGCAATGTTACTATTGTGCATTTACTCTAGTTGTTTGTTTGTCTCTTTTGCTTTTTGTCTTTGTTATATGTGTCTTTTTTTTTGCTTAAATTAATAAAAAAAAACAAAAACCACAAAGGACTTGTATCTAAAACATATAAAGAATTAAAAGAAATCAGGCCCCGCCCCTAAAATCCAAGGACCCAATCCAAAAATGGGCACCTGAGATGAATACACACTTCTCAGAGAAAGAAATACAAATGGCAAATAAATATATGAAAAAATGTTCAACATCAATGGTCATTTGGGAAATGCAAATTAAAACAACACTGAGATTCCATCTCACTCCTGAAAGCATGGCCAAGATAAAAATATATATATATATCAACCAACAACAAATGCTGGAGGATTTGTGGGGAAAAATGAACTCTTCTCCACTGTTGGTGGGAGTGTAGACTGATACAACCACTGTGGAAATCAGTGTGGAGATTCCTCAAGTAGTTAGGATTAGCGACCCCATTTTACCCAGCTATCCCACTTCTGGGCATTTTCCCAGAAGAATTGAAAACATCATACCACAGTGATATTTGTGCACCCATGTTTATAGCAACCCAATTTGTAATAGCCAAATCTTGGAAACAACCCAAGTGCCCATCAATCAAGAAATGAATAAAAAAGATGTGGTATTTTTATACAATGGAGTACTACTCACCTATTGAGAAAGATTGCATTGAGACTTTTATAAGTAAATGGACATGAGTTGAGACCATACTCATAAGTGAGATAGATCAAACCCACATGTGTAGATACCGTATTGTCTCCCTAGTGTAAGAAACTGAAACAGTATATATGATCCAAAATCTACAATAAATACTGTCTAAGGATAAGAAACTGCTCAAAAAACAAAAGTAATTGGGAAAGGGCAAAGGAGGAAAGAAGGAAGGGAAAAGGAAAAAGACATAAATCTGTATACATGTACATGTAAGATAAGTAAAATGACTATACTGCTGAATGTATTAGTTATTGAGAAAGAGCAGTTAATACTCGTATGATTAGGTCAACTTTACATGTCTATATCTGTTAGCGTAAACATGTGTGCTGAAGGTAACGATATGCAATTTTGCAACCATTGTCAAGTTCCTATCATCGTGTTTTGTAAACCTATAATGTTACTGTTGTGGATTTGCTGTTGTCATTTGTTTGTCTTTTTTGCTTTTTATCTTTCTTTTATGTGTCTTTTTTCTCTTAAATAAAAAAAATGTGTTTCTTGTATGCAGCATATTGTTGAACCTTGCTTCTTGATCCATTCTGCCTGTCTGTGTCTCTTGACTGGTGAACTGAGACCATTAACATTGATTTTTAGAACTGATATGTATTGATTTATCCTTATCATTTTATTTTCCTGTTGTTGCCCCTCCCCCTTTCCTTCCCTCTAGGTGTTTGCCTTCCCTTATGGATTCCTTCAATTGGGATTCATGGAGCTGTAGTTCTTATTATCTCTTTCTAGTATGTCCTTCAGAATATTTTGGAGTGCTGGTTTGGTGGTCATAATTTTCTTCAGATGTTCTTTGTCACAGAAGTATCTTACTTCTCTATCTGTTTTGAAAGATAGTTTTGTGGCATACATCGATCTGGGTTGAAAGTTGTTTTCCTTTAGCGCTTCACTCCAAACTCTCCTTGACTTGAGAGTTTGTGCAGAGAAGGCAGCTGTAATTCTAATGGGCTTTCCTTTATAGGTGATTTGTTTCTTTTCCCTAACAGCTTTTAAGATTCTATTCTTGTGTTGAATTTCTGAATCTTGACTGTTATGCCTGGCTGTAGATTTTTTTTTTTGATCATTGCTAACTGGAGTTCGATATGCCTCAATTATTTGTATTTCAAATTCTTTTTCTCTACCACTAAAGTTTTCTGTCATGATGTCTGTGAACATTTTTTAATGTCATTTGTGGTATCTCCTGCTTATTCATTGACTCCAATTAATCTTAAATTATTCTTCTTTGTCTCATCTAGCAGTGCTGGATTGATGTCTCATAGGCCCTTGCTAGTTTTGAGAAATCTTTCTTTTCTTGGTTGCTAACTGTAACCCTGCCTTCAATATTTGAGATCCTGTCCTCACATTGGCCTAGTCTGCTTTGAATACTTTCTATTTTTAATTTTTTTAATTTTAAAAAAGTAAAACAGCAAAAAAGGTAGAATACAGAATTTCAAAAAAATACAGTAAGAAATCAATACTAGTTAAATATTACATATTCTTATCTTAGAAATAGTTGTTCAAGTTATAAAATCTAGGGATAAAAAACAATGAGACAATCAAATAATGACAACACAAACTATTCTTTCTACCAAACTAACAGAGAATTAGTAGTATAGTTATCTATCTTGCATACTTATGTATACATAGTTACATGTAATTTAGCACTTTCCCTTTCCTTATTACAATATCTATTGTACATTTTGGATCTTATTACTCTTTCAGTTTTTAAAAATTATTATCTATTTTTTACACTAGGGAGACAATACGATATTTACAAATGTGAGTCTGATTTCACTTATGAGTATAGTCTCGAGTTGCCTCCATTTACCTATAAAAGCCTCAAGATCATCTTTTTTATAGCTGAGTAGTATTCCATTGTATAAAAATACCACATCTTTTTCATCCATTCTGTGGTTGATGGGCATTTTGGTTGTTTCTAAGATTTAGCTATTATGAATTGTGCTGCTATAAACATGGCTGTACATATATCTCTGTGACATGATACTTTCAATTTTTCTGGGAAAATACCCAGAAGGGGAATAACTGGATTGAAGGGGATTTCCAATCCTAGTTTTTTGAGGAATCTCTATACTGATTTCCACGGTGGTCACACCAGTCTACACACCCACCAACAGTGGAGAAGGGTTCCTTTTCCCCCACAGCCCCACCAACATTTGTTATCAGCCATTCTTTCTGGAGTGAGATGGAATCTCAATGTTGCTTTAATTTGCATTTCTCAAATGATCGGCGTTGTTGAGCACTTCTTCATGTATTTATTTGTCATTTGTATTTCTTAATCTGAGGAGTGCGTGTTCATTTCAGATGCCCATTTTTGGACTGGGTAGTTGAATTTGGGGAGCCTAATGTTTTTCAATTCTTTATATGTTCTGGATATAAGTCCTATGTCTGAGGGACAGGTGACTAGAATTCTTTCCCATTCTGTAGGCTTTCTTTTCACTTTATTGGTGATTTCTTCTGAAGTGCAAAAGCTTTTTAATAAAATGAGATCCCAGTTGTTGATTTTTTGAAGTACTTCCCATGGAGTTTGAGTTTTGTTCATGAACTCTTTGCCTACCCCTATGTCTTCAAGATTTTTGCCTACCTTATCTTCCAGTAAATTTAGTGTTTCTCTTCCAATATTTAGATCTTTGACCCATATAGACTTTAGTGCATGGTGATAGACATGGGTCTAGTTTCATTCTTTGGCATGTGTAAAGCCAATTTTTGCAGCACCGTTTATTAAAGAGGCTATCTTTCTTCCAGTGAACATATTTAGCCCCTTTGTCAAATATAAGGTGGCTGTGTCTTTGTAGTTGTATTTGTATCTTCAAATTTGTTCCATTGATCCTCAAGTCTATTTTTTTGCCAGTACCATGCTGATTTAATTACTGTAGCTTCATAGTATAATTTCAAGTCAGGCATTGAGATGCCTCCTGCCTTGCTTTTCTTGTCTAGATTTGCCTTTGCTATTCTAGGTCTCTTTCAGTTCCAGATGAATTTTAGGAGTCTTTTCTCTAGATGTGCAAAGTATGTTAATGGAATTTTTATTGGGATTGCATTAAATCTGTACAACAGTTTTGGGAGTATGGCCATTTTCACAGTGTTGGTTCTCCCTAACCAAGGGCAAGGGATATCTTTCTATTTTCTAACATCCTCTTCAATCTCCTTTTTTAGAGTACTATGGTTTTCAGCATATAGATATTTTATGTTCTTTGTTAGGTTGATTCCTAAGTATTTCAATTTTTTGATGCTGCCATGAAAGGTGTTGTTTCCATAATTTCTCTCTCAGTGAATTTTTTGTTTGTGTACAGGAATGCTATTGATTTTTGAGTGTTGACTTTGTATCCAGTTGCACTGCTGAATTTATTAACTCTAATAGCCTTTTGATGGAGTTTTTAGAGTCTTCTATGTAGAGAATCATGTCATCGGCAAATAGTGATAATTTAACTTCTTCTTTTCCTATCCTTATTCCTTTTATTTCTCTCTCTTGACTGATTGTTCTGGCAAATGTTTCCAGAACTATATTGAATAGGAGTGGTGATAGTGGACATCCTTGTCTTGTTCCTGATTGTACAGTGAAAGTTTTCACTTTTTGTCCATTTAGTATGTTGGCTGCTGGTTTGTCATAGATGGCTTTTATCAGATTGAGGTAGATACCATCTATTCCAAGTTTCTGTAAGGTTTTTTATCATGAACAAGTGTTGGACTTTATCAAAAGCTTTTTCTGCATCTATTGAGATGAGCATATGATTTTTGTCTTTGGCACTATTGATGTGGTATATTACATTTACTGATTTATGTATGTTAAGCCATCCCTGCATTTCCGAAATAAATCCCACTTGGTCATGATGTAGACTCTTCTTAATTATTTGCTGTGTTCTACTTGCCAGTATTTTATTGAGAATCTTTGCATCAAAGTTGATTGGGAAAATCGGCCTATAGTTCTCCTTTTTGGTTGGGTCTTTCTCTGGTTTTGGTATCAGAGTAATACTTGCCTCCAGGAATGAGTTAGGGAGGATTGCTTCCCTTTCAATTTCATTGAAGAGTTTGAAGAGCATTGGCATTAAATCTTCTCTAAATTTCTTGTAGAATTCAGCTGTGAATCCATCAGGACCTGGACTTTTCTTTGTTGCTAAGTTTTTAATCACGTTTTCAATTTCAGTAGCTGATACTGGGTTTTTCAAAATTTTTATGTCTTCTTGACTCAGCTTTGGTAGTTCACAGATTTCTAGGAAGTTATCCATTTCCTCTGTGTTTTCCACCCTATGTGAGGAAAGGTTTTCAAAATAGGTGTTCTTCTGAATTTCCATGGGATCCGTAGTAATTTCTCCCTTTTGATTCCATATTGCATGAATTTGAGTTTTTTTCTTTCTTTTTCTTGATAAGGCTCACTAGAGATTTATCAATTTTGTTTATTCTCTCAAAGAACCATCTCTTTGATTCATTAATTCTTTGTATTATTTTCTTAGTCTCAATTGCATTAATTTCTGCTTTTATCTTTATAATTTCCTGTCTTCTATGAGCTTTGGCCTTGACTTGCTCTTCTTTTCCTAGAAGCTTGAGGTGTAGCATTAGGTTATTCATTTGTGCTTGTTCTGTTTTCTTGATGTGACAATTTATTGCTATATCTTTTCCTCTTAGGACTGCTTTCATTGTGTACCACAAGTTTCAGTATGTTGTATCTGCATTTTCATTGAATTGTAGGTATTGTTTAATTTCTTCTTTAATTTCATCTGTAACCGGTTCATTAGTAGTTCAAGAGGTTATTTAATTTCCATGTGTTTATGTAGGTTTTGCTGTTAATTTCCAATTTCAGTGCACTATGGTCAGATAATATGCATGGGATAATTTTAATCCCTTTGCATTTACTTAAGCATGTTCTTTGGGCTAATATATGGTCTATTTTAGAGAATGTCCCATGTGCAGCTGAGAAAAATGTGTATTCTGATGTTGTTGGGTGGAACACTGTAAATATTTACTAAATCCATTTGTTCACAGGTTTGATTCAGTTCTGTTATTTCTTTGCCAACTTTTTGTCTAGTTGATCTATCTCTGTGTGACAATGTGGTATTAAATTCCCCTGTTATAATTGTGTTATTGCATATTTGGCTTTTCATGTTCATTAGTATCTGTCTTATATAGTTGGGTGCTCTGGTATTTGGTGCATATGTATTTATGATTGTTAGTTCTTCCTCTTGAATTTTCCCCCTATGAAGTACATAATGACCTTCTTTATCTGTTTTGATCATTTTTAGTTTGCAGTTTACACTGTATGCAAGCATAATAGCTACCCCTGCTTTTTTCTGCGTTCCTGTCACATGGAATATTATTTTTCATCCTTTGACTTTTATTCTATGAGTTTCCTTCTGAGTCAGATGTGTTTCTTGTATACAGCATATTGCTGGATCCTGTTTCTTGATCCATTCTGTTAGCCTATTTCTTTTAATTGGTGAATTGAGGCCATTTACATTGATGGATATAACTGATATGTACTGGTTTAACTTTGTCATGTTATTTTCCTGTTGTTGGTTTCCTACTTTTTCCCCTTGTTTAATTGTTTGCCCTGCCTGGTCATTTTTTCTGTTGTTGTTCTGGGAATTGTAGTCATTTTTGTCTCTTTTGTGTCTTTCAGTATTCTTTCTAGGGTTGGCTTGGTAGACATGAATTTCTTCAGTTGCTTTTTGTCATGGAAATATCTTATCTCTCCATCAATTTTGAAAGAAAGTTTTGGAGGGTACATCAATATGGCCTGTACATTTTTTTTTTCTTTCAGGGCGTGAAATGCTTCACTCCAAGCTCATCTTAACTTGAGGGTTTGTGCTGAAAAGTCTGCCATGATTCTAATGAGCCTTCCTTGATAGGTGAGTTGTGTTTTTTCTCTAACAGCTTTTAGTATTCTATTTTTATGCTGTATATCTGGAATCTTAATTATTATATGTCTGGGTGTAGACTTATTTTGGTTATGACTGTTTGGCATTCTATATGCCTCACTTACCTGCATATCTGATTCTTTTCCCATGCTTCAGAAATTTTCCAGCATTACTTCTGTAAGTAGTGTTTTTAAGTCATTTGCATTGACTCCTGTATTTTCAATTATGCCTATCAGTCTTATATTGGTCCTCTTTGCATTATCTTGAAGCTGTTGAATTGTTATTTCATGTTCCCTTGTTATTTTTACAAGTTCTTTCCTTTCATGATCGCTAACTGTGATCCTGTTTTCAAGGTCCTAAAGTCTATCCTCAGCTTCATTTAAACAGTTTTGCCAGCTTTCAATGGAGCTTTGTATTTCCTGGATATCTCCTTGAATTTTTTCATGCTTTCTATTTGCTTCCTGAGTTGCTCATTCAAGGTTTCCATCATTTTCCTATGCTCCTGTACTTTTTTTTATCTATATCTTCTCTAACTATGCTGAGTAATTCCTTTACAAAAGTTGTCATTTCTTTCCTTACTTGAGAGATCATTTCTAATCTGATATCCGTGATAGCTTCATGGATTTGTTTCTTCATTTCACTTGCTATCTTTTCAGAAATTTCAGATGTGTGACTTTCAGTGTCCTCTATTTCAATTTCCCCTATACTTGTTCCTGATGGACTGTTTTATTGAGATTGCATTTTGCTTTTTCGAGTTGACATTTTCACCTCTTTGGTGAATAGTTTGGTCTTTCAATCCCACTGGTCTCTATTGACTGTTGTATGTGTCTTACAGTCCTATTGTACGGGTGATTTTGGTCCAACTGCTGAGTCACTGGCCCCTCAATAAAGTGGAGGGGCCAGTCATTTGGATTCCTCCTGCTGGTACTTTTGGGTGAGTCTTATATTCTCCCTAGGCTAACTAGTCTAGGAGTATTGATGCAAGCCAACCCTTAGCTTCTATTGTCACTGTGGTTTTAGGTTGTTCCACACACTTCCAAATTTACCTGTCTTTATTGTGTGCCTCAGTTGGGACCTACTGTGTCACAGGGGATCTCCTAGGCCCTTTCTAGTTTCTCCAGGTTGGGGGAGGTCTTGTCAGCCTTTTTCTCACCCCACCCAGTGTTTTCTGTATGGAAGAAGGACTCACCCACACTCTTGCCAGGTTTCCAAAGTCCTACAGCTGAAGGGGAGGGCTCATTGCTGCTCCTGCTAACCCTCTGATGTCTTCTGCTTGAGGGAGGAGCTCACTGCACAATCACAGGCCTGCTGGGGTCCTCTGTGTGAGTGATGGGTTGCTGAGGCTTCCACTAGCCCACCTTTGTTCTGCAGGTAGTGGACAGGGTGCTGATGGTCTCTAGGCTGTTGAAGACGGGCTGCTGCTGAGGTCCAAGGTCTCCTGGGTCGGTGGGTGGGGTGCAGGCAGGGCGAAGGTCTGAGGTCTTGCCAGGCTGTCCTGAGGTCCAAGGTCTCTGGGATGGGGGCGTGGGGGGTGCGGGTGGGGCAAGCGTTGCTTTGAATACTTTCAAGGGAGTTTTTATTCTCCTGGATATCTGCTTGAATCTGCTTTATTGATTCCATTTCTTTCCTATGCTGTGCTTCCATAATTTGCTTAATCTCATCTATTTTTTGTCTGTGTTTTGGTAATTTCTGTAGTTATTTGAGAGATTATTTCTGATTTCATTTTTTCCAGAGCCTCATTCAATTGCTTTGTTGTTTCCACTTCAGAGAGACCTGCTGTGGGAGGGGAGGGCTTTTGAACTGTCCCACCTCACTGCCCCCTGGGTTTGCCTTTGGTGAATTGGATGTCTGGGGTTGCATCTTGTTTAAGTGTCATCTTATTTCTTTTCTTTTTTAGTTTAATTCCTAGGGTGATGCTTGTAAGTTGCCTATGGTGGGTTGCTTTATTGGTAGTATTTAGGACCCTCAGGTGATGATTACTTTTCTGAGGTATCTTCCAGGTGTACTAGTTTTTAGGTTTTGAATCTGTTGGAAGATCTTACCTCTTCAGTTTGTTGGAGATGGAGTTGTTGCTCATTTGGCCTAGTCTCTGGTTGTTTGCCACTGTGCTACAGTATTTTCTGTGACCCTTAGTTAATCTCAGTCATGGTTTATCAGGGCTGACAGCTATTTAGAACAATTGTGTCAGTTTTGTCTGTAGTGGTACCAGTAGCATCAAATACAGCCTATAAAAGAACAAACTGAGCTAACCCTTAATTTGCAACTTTTAGCCATATGAACAAGATTTGTGATTATATAACAAAATATAAAACAAACCAGATAATTATATGCAATATATAAGTTTGTAATGTGTCAATTTTGCTCTCAGGGTTAAAATTTAAAATGGACTAAGGAGAAAATAGAGAAGTGAAAAAGAGAAAGATATTACAAGTAAGATTGGAGGTCAAAGGTGGATTAGGCCAACTTGGGGAAACTGGTGCAGAAGACTGAGGGAAAAGAGAGATGGAAGAAATAAAAGGAAGAACAGAACCACATGCACAAAGAGGTTAGGAACCACTCTCACACTCATATAAAAATATAGTGAAGGAGAAAGAGAAAAGAAAACAAACAAAACAAAAAAGAAAAAGAAAAACAACTAATCCCCTTCCAGGATTCTCTCTGATTTCCCTAGTCAACAACCTGTGGAGACAGAATCCCAAATTGTGCTGATCTATCCCAGCAAGCCAGCAGTTGCTTTATGGCAGAGTAGTGGGTAATCTCAGCAGGCCTACCCTGAGACCAGACTCATTGGGCTCACTGCAATCCAAGCAATTTCAATGGGTCTACACCCACTTGGGAGCTGCTGGAGGAAGCCGACAACAGTTCTGATTCTGGGCTTATCTGGCCCAACTCCAAAATGGCTTCTGGCTGATAGCTGTCTCCCATGGGAGGACTAAGTCCTCTGCACTCACTGCCAGCCAGCACAGACCTCCCTGTCCATCATTCCCCTCCACTGCCAAGTCTCTCCACAGAGACCCCTGGGGTTGCCAGTTGCCACTGACTCCGTGACCACACGTCTCCAGGTTCTAACAGCTTCCCTCACATAGTGAGTCCGGCTCTGGGCGAAGGCACTGCCAGCTACTACCTTCTTCTTCATTGACGTTCTTCTCTTTACTCTCTCTGTGGGCTTTGACCCAGACTTCAGACTCTTCCTGGGTCCAACGGACGACTTCCTTCCTTTTTGTCTTCCTCACGATGGTATACTCCTATGTCTAGATGGTGTCTCTCAGAGAGGCTGTTTTCTCTGCTGCTTACTGCTCCACCATCTTCCCAGAAGTCTCTCTCTGCTTTTAATTTTTTTTCCTGTGCTAAATTTCTGGAATCTTGATTATTATATGCCTTGATGTAGATTTATTTTGATCATCGGTGCTTGATATTCTATATGCTTTGTTAATTTGTATGTCAAATTCTTTATCCATATTTGGCAAGTTTTCTGCCATTATTTCTATGAAGAGATTTTTAATGTTTTTTGCACTGTCTCCAGCTTTCTCACTGACTCCAATCAATTTTATGTTGTTCTTCTTTGCTTCATCTTGTAGCTGTTTGATTTTAGGTGAGTTTCTGTTTGTTCATTTGTTTGTTTTTTGCACTCATCTAGGAGAGAATCCATTGTGTTTGGTTATAGCTTCATTTTGTTCTGCATTTGTGAAGAAGCTCTATGTTCCACATCTTTTTCATTTTCTCCCACTTTGGAGCCCACAGAGTCTCAATGGATGTAAGATGCTCCCCACTTTCAGGGTATATTTCTACTTATGTGTCATCTGTAAGTTGGGTGTTGAAATCTTATCTTACCTTGTACATGTTTTATGAATTTTTGCCAAAATATGGACATAATATATATGATAATAGGGACTAAAACTTTTAATGTGCGGTATCGTATTAACCTGGTGAGGGGCTGGTCTGTGTTTAACATTTCTGTAACTGTGTCAGAGAACAGAGCAGTTTTCTTTAGATTTTTGTTTCTGTGTTTTGGTGTTTTTCACCTCCTCTATTGTTTTTGAGTTTCCAGAAGAACTCCTTAAGTAGAGCCTGTCTTGCAGCTCTCTCCATTGTAAGTCTCTGCTCTGTACTGAAGTTGGGTTGATATGATGCAAGGTTCTGGGGAGGAGTAGTGTTGTAGTGTTCTCTACTTGTAATTAAACCTCAGACGGCTTTGATGCACCTGTCTCTGGGCTGTGGTCTTCAGAAACACTTTTTAACCTTTTGGTCCTCTTCACGCTGTTGTTATAAGGCAAACGGGTTCAAGCTTTCTAATTGATCTTCCTCAGGTCAGATAAGACTCTGATAAAGTAGTTTCCCTTGAGAGAAGGCCTTTGTTGAGAAAAAATACTCTTGAATGTGTTTTAAAGTGTTCACTTCCTTTCTGGGTGTGTTCCACAAGGCTGTTGTCCCCTCCTCCTGCCCAAAGCAGGAATGAATTTTTCTCTGATGTTCACAGTGAGAGCATGGTGAAATTCCTGGAGGTACAACTCAAGAAGATGAGGGGAAGCCCTCATAAGGGAAAGGCTGGGCCCCCAGGAGTTTTAACTCTCATGTTAGTCCTTTAATAATTTGTCAATTACCATTTTAATGTTCCTAGTACAGATGCTCCTGGACTCTCTGCAGTATTACATTATGATGAACTTACCATCAGTTGAAAATACGGCAAGTGAAAAATGCATTTAACACACCCATCCCACTGAATATTATACCTTAGCCTGGACTTCCCTAAATGTGTTTAGAATACTTATTCTAGCCTACAATTGGGCATCATAACAGAGAATCATGCCACATCTTGCTACCTTTGGCAAAGATCAAAATTCAAAGTTCTTTCAAATGCATATTGTTTTCACACCATAGTAAAGTAAAAAAAAAATTGTAAGTGGAAACATCATAAGTCATAGACCATCCGTATTTATTCCAATAACTCTTGCTTCTAAACTGTGAGCCAAATAAACCTTTCCTCCTTTAACTTTTATTGTCAGGTATTTTTGTCTCAGCAATGAGAAAAATAACTAAGACAAATGCTGATTAGGTTTCAACATAAATTTTGGAGGGAAGCAATCAGATGTATGAGAAGCAAGCAGGTTGTGTCTCTAAACTTGTCAATTTTTTTTTATAAATTTAAGTCTTATCATTTCAATAATAATACACAGAAAACTAATGTTGCCTCCAAAATTATAGTACTTAATTTTGACAGTATTATTTTTTGATGCTGGACCTAAGCCAGTGTGAATACTGGGCCTAATGGCTAAGCCAACCAAGTCAGTATTTCTAGACATTAGACCTAGATATGTTCTCCACATCCAACTTCCCATGTGCAGCCAGAGTTGAGAGGCATACCAGAGTAGTAGTTCTCACACTTTACTATATATCTCAAAATCACCTGAAGGACTGGTTAAAACCATACTGTTGTGCTCTACACCCAGAATTTCTGATTTAGTGGGACTTCAGTGGAGCCCAAGAATTTTCACTACTAACAAGTCACCAAATGATGTTGATGTTGCTGGCATGAGACCACACATTTTGAACCACTGCCATAGAAGATCCTAAGAAGGGATCACAGTAGATTTTGACATTTACCATCTGTTTATTTCTCTTGGAAAATGACATATCACAGCTTCCCATTTTTCCTACCAATTCCCTTATGGATTAGTTCAGAATTCTCACTCTGGATCCTCTTTTAATTTAGGTATATTAAATTTTCCTATCTTTCAGGATTATGTCTGTGGTAGCTTCTTTTTAAATACTACCTAAATTTCCTCCTGGGTGTTATTATATAGTCATATATTGTTGATTCCAACAAATGCTGATTGCTCATAAACTATTACTCTGGTTTGATTTATCTCCTGAGTTTCATATCTGTATATTCAATTGACATCCACTAAAATGTGCCCCAAGAACCTACCTTTTGCGTGTTTAAAAATGAGATGGGAATGGTGGTACACATCTGTAATCTCAGCACTCGGGAGGCTAAGGTACGAGGATCACCATGGGTTCCAGGCCAATCTGGGATACATGATGAGACCCTGTCTCAAAAACCAAACCAAACCAAAACAAAACAAAACAAAACAAAAACAAAACAGAATTTTAAAAAATGAGATGTGCTTCTGCCCTAGTGTTCCCTTTCTTCGTGAATGGCACAAAGATATTTTTCAAGCCAGAAACCTGTATGTCAATCTCAATATCTCTTCTTTACCCCATCCCTATTTAATTTGATGTCTACAAGTACTATCTCATGAATATCTTTCAAATCCATTTTATTTCATTTATGACCATGCCACTGTCTAGTCCATACCACTTCTCATATAAAACTTCAATGAGATGGTCTAATTTTGTAAAATCTGAACCTTTGACAGCTTACTCTTTATCAGGCTCTGTCAATGAGGATGGAGAGTTTCTATGAGGAGCATGGAAGATTGGAAAGCTGGTGTAACACAATAAACTTGGTGGCTTATAAACAAGAAAAATATGTTATCACAGTTCTGGAAACTGAGAGGGTCTACTTTCTGGTTCATTTTTGTCACCTTCTCATTATGTCCTTACATTAGTGGAAAGGGAAAGACAGTACTCAGTGATCTCTTTTATAAGGATATTGATCCCAGTCCTGAGGGCTCTACCCACATGACCTAATCACTTCCCAGGGACACCACTTCCTTACATCATCACATGGGGGATTAGGCTTCAGCATATGAATTTGGAGGTAGGAAAGCACAACATTCAGACCATAGCAGTGGGTTCTTTTTTGCTAAATTATCTTTGTTCGAACAACTGAAATAGTTTCTGTTTTCTGACCACAAGTCATTTCACTAAAATCACTGTAAAATATTGTAACTCAGAAAGAACTTCTTTGGTTTCCTTCTATGAAATTGTAGCATGCAATAGGAAAAAAAAAGACCTTCTGCATCCTTTCTCATGGGAAACCTTGCAGCTATATACTATAGACCAGATGGCATCCGACCACATGGCAATGTTGTCCAGTCATGCACACGGAATGTGATGGTGCTCATTTGAGCCTGGCTGGCCTGGCTGTGCTCACCAATACGCTGATAACTAAGGGGGACGCACAGAGCAAAAAGGGATTGAAATAACACATGATGATGAGTACCGTTACAGACATCTTGGTGAAAAGTGACCAGATTGGTCAGCAAATTCACATGAGACAACCCTTGGGAACTCCCAGGAACATTTTGGGCAGGCTCATGAAGAGTTGGGATGGTGTATTAGTTCATATAGAGTTTTAGTTTTGGTTTTGGTGATACTGAAAATTGAACCCAGGGTTTTCACCCTGAGCTATATTCCCAGCCCTTTTTACTTAATTTTTTTTTTAAATTTTGAGAGAGGATCTCACTAAATCACTAAAATTTCCCAGCCAGGCCGAAACCCAGTGTGCTGGCATTACAGGCATCCACCACCACAAGCAGTTAGCCACACATAAGTTTTTAATTTTAGAATTAAATGTCATGGAATTTAAAATAGAAGCTATTTTTGTCTGTATATGTTTGCCACCTGAATATCTTTATCTGCCATTAATCACATTCTGTAATCTGTTCACAAATCAACCAAGGGGTTCAGTTATTTTAGTTTAGAACCCTGACCTGCATAGAAGCCAGTTGTATGAGTTTGATACTGTTCCCCAGCCAAAGCCTCATGATCATGGATGGGGCTGAATCTGGCATTTGTGATTGGTTTGTTGTCTGGTGCTGGGGTGGGTGATGTGAGTGTTGCACCTGCCCAGTGGTGGAACTGACATACAGTGTAAGGGTGGAAGAAGGCGTGTCTCGCTCTCTTGCCAGCTTCACACCTTGCTGTTTGGCAGCCACCATGAATGGCTGCCCTGCCACGCCACACTGCCTTGGAGCCAACTAAGTATGGACTGAAACCCCTGAGAACTGTACACAATAAACCTTTCCTTCCCTAATTTTGGGCATCAGGTGTTCTTTCTCAACAATGAGAAAAAAGTAACTAAGACACCAGTGTAGAGGAAAAACAAAGACCTGGAGTTCCCAAAGCAAACATAGGAATTCTGTCTTTCAGTGCTCTTGCATCAGTGGGGAACAACCCAGATTGAATACTCACCTTTCTTTTGTCCCTTTGCTAGGCCTTTTCTTCTTCATTATGCTCTGGTCTTCTCAGGGGGAGTGGATGGTCAAACTGTGACCTCCACGAATGATGTTTATGCTTTCTTTGTTTCTCCTTTATGAAAGATTATATTCTTTGTTTCTGAATGTATCAGTCAGGGTTTACTAGAGAAACAGATATAACACAAGATATACAACTGTATAAGAAATTACAAGATTGGCTTACAACGGTCAGCCACAAAGTTGAATAAAGGAGCACGCAGAGGGTGTCTGCAAGTTGGAAGGTGAAGGGTCCAGCCAAAGGGCTGGAGCTTACTGCAGTGTCCTGTGCAAGTCTGTATCAGGAGGCCAATGGATCTACAATGGAACACTGAAGAATATATGATGGAAGGCTGAAGAGTCTATGATGAAGGCTGAAGAGTCTACATGAAGTCTGAAGAGTCTACGACGAAGCCAGTCTGTGCCAGAAGCCAAGAAATGACATCCAAGTTGAAAGTGAAGACTGGAGCTCCTCCCAAGAAGTAGCAATCAGTCCTTCCTCATTCACCTTTTATAGTATGCAGGCTGCTCCCCTGGGGTGGGGGTAGCACTCACACCATCTGCCTACCCTCCTCTTGCACAGGTTGAGGATGTTACAAACTAAGGGACCTCTCACCCTGCTGAATCACTTAGTAAAACTTCTGCCCTTCTCAAGTTGACACAATGAAAAGGTAACTGCTTGTTCTCTACCCCCTGGATGGAAAGTTGCTGAGTTACTTAATTAAGCTTCTAGACTTGTCAAGTTGACACAATGTATAAGCCATAACACTGAATAACTGGTTTGATTTTTGTTTGTAACTGCTGACTTTGGAATTCAGTGGGTGTGTGACTGCCTCCCCATCGACCATTACCCCAAAGTTTAAAAAACTGTACACTAGGTTCTCCGGGCACCACAGAAAACTCATAGAGGCACTGTAGGGTATTTAAATTATCAAGAAAAGGGTTTTTTGGGGGGCACACTGCACAAATTATCATTATTAAGTTGTTTGGACCTAACTAGAAACAAAAAGGAAGGGTTTGGTGTTTCTTTTGAACCAGGGGCACCATAAAAAGTTACTGAGGCACAAAGGGCACTGTGAACAGAGGACATTTGGAAGCCTCTGTATAACCTCCTTCCCAATAACTATTTTGTCCCTTTGGGGATCCGCCTAGATATGGGATAGTGAATTTATGCCCAGATTCAGAGAGGATGCATAAGCTGAAATGAATCAGTGCAGTCTACCCTTCTGGCTGTGTGAAGAAGTTAAATGATTAGGAGGAAAACTCATGAATCAAGACATGAAAATGTGATCCAGTTCATCCAAATCAGAGTAAAACTCAGGTCTATTCCTTGGAATGCTGGAACAAGTTCCTTCAACAAATCTCTCTCCTTTTTTCTGTCTTCTTTCTGAAAAAGCATGTAGCTCCTGGAGCCATTGATAGGCATCTTTTGAACAAAATGACAGCTAGCCTTTGGATGAAGTTGGCACTGCAGAAAGTAGAAAGATGGAAAGCAAACCACAGCTACTGGATCAAGCCCTGCCTGAAGTCTGATACTTATTTTTATTTACGTATATTCCTGTAAATATTAAATCTTAAATTTACAATCCTTTGCAAATTTTTTTTATTTGTAGGAGTTCTTTTTATATTATGGGTTTGAGACAGGTATAGTGTTACAAATATCTTTACTTTTTTTGCCTGATCACATTAACTAAGAACTCCAAGGTTAAACAGAAATAATGATAATGGACATTCTTGCCCCAATCCCAGTCTCAGAGTGTTTTCAAGTAACTCATGTATGCTGCTTGCCAAATGTTTTTGTTTTGCTTTTGTAATTACTCATCACCAAATTAATGAAATTCTCTTTTATTCCTAATTGCTATCATGATTGAGTGTTGAATTTTATCGGATGCTTTTCCTATATGTATTGAAATGATCACATCATTTTCTCTATTTTTTTTCTATTAATGAAGTAAATTACAGTTGATGTTCCTTTTATTATTTATGTTTTGTGTGTGGTCTCTTCTTTATGATTGGTTTTGATAGGTTTTTATTTTATTTAATTGACTTGTACACTTGTATGTACTTATTGTTTCCATTCTTTACTTTTCTTAGGCTTGATATGGTTTTCTTCTAGCTTTTTGAGATTTTAGTTTAAATTTGTTTTTTTAGTGTTTTTTTCCCCACAGGTATATATAAGGACATAATTTCCCATCGAATAAGATTTTAGCTGCATTCCATGAATTTCCCTAAGTGTTTTCTGAATTACAATTCAGTTAAAATGTTTATATTTCTTTTATAACTTTTTATGAATTATTTCATGGTATATATTTGTTGTTAATGTTATTGGTTTCCAGACAGTTGGGATTAGTATCAATTTCTACCTGAATTCCATTGTAGTAAAAAATGTTTTAAGTGATTTCAATTGTTTCATATTTGTTGAGACATATTTTATAACCAAGAATATGATTGGATTTTGTAAATGTTTTATGTATATTTGAAAAGAATGTGTACTTCTTTCTGGTATGTTAGTTAGACCAAGTTTGTTAATCATGTTGTCTAGATTTTCTGTAATCTTACTGAAGCTTGATTTGCTTATGTGTGTTAAAATCTCATATAATTTGGGCAATTTCTTTAGTACTATGAATTCTGATTTGTATATTTTGAGTCTGTCTTTGAGTGCATACAGACTTTCAATTTTCATATTTCCTCGTCAATTGACCTCTATCATTATGAAATGTCCTTCTTTATCTCTTACAATGTTTCTTGTCTTAAAGTTTACTAATCTGCTGTAACTAAAGCAAGTATTTTTTATACTTTGACCTTTAATCTATGTTCTTATATTTAAAAATATCTTTTGTAAGTCAAACACAATTGAATTTTTTGTTTGTTTTGTTTTTTCCTAGTCTAATACTGTAGCCTTTTACTCATATTATTTAGTTCATTTACATTTATTTATAATTACTGACATCGTTGGATTTAAATCTTTTCTGTATTTTTATTTGACCAATTTGTATTTTTTCTCTTTCTTGCCTACTTTTATATTAATCAACTTTTAAAATTATTTTGTTTCATCTATTAAATGGTTTTTCATTCTTTAACTATTCTTTAGTAACTTCCCTTGAGATTTTAATTCACGTTCTTGACTTGTTACAGTGTAAGACACATCATTACTTCTAATGTTTCCCAGATAATGCAAGGATTTATAACTTCTTAAATTTCATTTATTCTCTTCTGCTTTTAATTTTTATATGCATCTCTGTGACATATCATCATCGCTATGATCATCATCATTTTGCACAGTTAATACTCAATTATATTTATCCATAATATTTATCCTTTCTTTTAATCTTCTAAACATGTTTCTTTTTTGTTTTGTTTTGTTTTGTTTTTTCCGGCACCAGGGATCTAACTCACAGCCTCACGCCTCCCAGGCAGGCGCTTAAGCCACTGAGCCAAACTCCCAGCCCTAGTTTTTTTTAGGCAGGGTCGCACTATGTAGCTCACATCGGCCTTGCACTCGCGTTGTAGCCCAAGCGAGCCTCAAACTCACAACACCTACCTCAGCCTCTCGAGTGCTGGGATCAAAGGCATGTGCCACCATGCCCAGCTCTTCTAAACATTTTAATGCTTGATGTTTTTGTCTTGCATCCATTTTCTTTTTCCCTGAAAGAACAAATATATTTCTTTATCTGCTCTTCTATTGACAATAATTTATCTCAGTATCAGTTTTGTTTTCCTAAAGTGTTTATATCACTTTATTCTTGAAGGACATCTGGGGGCCACAAGTCTGATCAATTATTATCTTTCTGCACTTATGTCATGCTGTTATTTTTTGTCTTCTGTTATTTCTGTTGAGAAATTATCAACCAATGTATTGGTCATTTGAAGGTAAAATTTTCTCTCATAACCTTTAAAATGTTCTTTTTGTTGTTGCTTTAACCAAGTTGATTTCGATGTCCCAATAATATTTACACTATTCTATATTTTCATCATAAGAATGCAGAACTTAATTATTTGTTTTAAGCCTTTTGTGTAAGTCATTTTTATCTCAAGTATTGCCTCAATGTCATACTCTTTCCTAGCTCCTTCTGAAACTCCAATGGCATGTCTCTTAGACTTTTTCACAGTGCTCCACGTGTATTTTATACTCTTATCTATGTCTTCTATTCTTTATCCCCTTTTTTCTGCAGTATCAATATTTCATGTGGCCTGCCTTTCAGTTTCTTTATGTATTTACTCTTCTCTGTGATCTGTTGTCATATTTATATGTTGAGTTGTTAGCTTCTTTTGATTCTTTTAGTATTTTAGTGTATTTTTTATTTTTTCTTCTGTTTCATGAACCATATTAATTACTATTATTTCAAAACCCTTGTCTGCTAAATTCAATCACTAAATCATATACCTTTTGATTTGTGGTCATATGATCCTCTTCTTGGTATCATAAGTATCTTTTTTATTTAATTCAGGACATAATGCATGAAAAATCATAAATGTTCTAGATCATCTCTCTATAGAGAAGTTTCTGCTTTTCCTCTCTGGGTGGACAGAGTGAAGACTGAGCATAGAAGTGCAACCAGGACCAGACTTTGGGTCAGGCTCCAGTCACCTTTCCAGGGTGGAGCTCTCCAAGATTCCACGTGGAGGCCTCATGTGTTCACTGAATTTTCCCCTGTTTTCTGGCCTTTAATTTTGTTACTATGATTCTGCCCAATCAGAAACTCAGATTTTTTGCTTTGGAGCCTTGTTCTTAGTTTCTTAATTGCCTACACGATTTGACTTCAGAATTCAGCAAATGTCCTGGGTGGAACCTACCATTGTGGCAGCTCCAAACCTTCATTCATCCTTTTTCAATCAGATCTCTAATTTTCTGTCTCCAATACTGCAAGACCATTTACAACTTTGCTCATGTCACTCCTCCTCATTAGCCCTCTGTCTAAGCAATTCTCATGTTCTAAGGACACAGAGTGGGCAAATTTCTTCAGTATAGCTGCAGATTCTCATCTATTTCTTTTATGGTTTGCTTTTTTCCAGAAGCTTCAGAATCTTGACCTCCATACATTTTAGTTGCTTGATGCATTTTGATAGATGCTTTATATGTCTCTTGTAGCTTTTTCTGTGTTTTCTTTGTAGTTGCATTGGAGTACTCTAAGCTACCATGTCGTATCCTAGAGAGTGCAGTTTTCTATGTACTACTGAGTGAGGTCAATTATCACTATTAAATACTGCATACTTTATGTCAGACAAAGTATACTTCCAAAGTAATTTGGAAGAAGTCTAAAAGTAATTCTTACTTAGAGGAAGATTAAAATATTTTAATGCTTATAATTCAAATAAGGCCTTTCTAAAAAATATTTGAAATTACAAATGACCCAAGCACATTTACATGTGTTGCAGGAGGCAGATGCTACTCAACATACAGAAAACATGGTAACTCTTTTCTTCCATGCCATGCTTCCCAGGCTTAGGGAAGAGGAAACATCTGAACAATCTCAAAAGATAAAGAAATCTGCTAACTCATATGGACAGTCATATTTCTAATGACCAGTATAAGAACTGCAGTATGAGATTTTGCTGTTCTTCTTAAGGGAAAGCCAAGAAAGTAAAAATCCCTCTCAGTGAAGGCCAAATTGCAATGAAGATAAGCTACTGGATTTTAGATGCCAAGTTTGATTTAAGAGTAATAAAGGTTAGGATAGACTGTTTTTAGTGTATGCAGATAACAAGAGAACTATGTGGGAGATTTCCAGTTTGTCAAGAAGGTTATCTGTGTACGTGTAATGGAGTCCTATGATTCATATCACTCCCATTCTCAAGAAACCCAAAAACATTTTATTTATTTATGTATTATTTATTTACTTATTTATGCTTATTTTTCAGTACATGCTAAGCACATATTCTATCACTGAATTATATTTCCAGTCCTCATGTATTTTATATTTAAAGTCAAGATAATATAAGGCTCCAGAACAGTCCTGGGCCTCTTAGCAGAAAAGGAAGAATTTGAGATGAGTAAATCATGAACTTAATGTCTAGTTGCTGAGGTTTAGTCCCACATTACAACTCCCATCAGTGACCCCCACTTGCTTCTCCTAATCACTGATTCTTCTTTAATATTTAGAAGCCTTTACAACTTGCTTTTCTGGACTTGCCCTCCCCTGGTTTCCCTAAGGTACTTGGACTTCAGCCCATACTAGACTCCCATATTTTCAGATTCTGCATCCATAGACCTAACCCACCACGTGTTGAAAATACTCAAAAGATCATTGTGTCTATACTGAACGTGTGCATATTTTTATTCTCATTGTTCCCTAAGCAATATAGTATAACAGCAATTTAAATGAGTATTTATATTGCATTATATACTAGAGATAATCTAGAAATGATTTAAAGTATGTAGGAGGATTGCAAATAAGCAAATACTGTGCCATTTTATATAAAAAGCTTGACTATCCAAAGATTACAATATCAGCAGGGTATGCTAGAAGCAATCCCTACAGATACTGAAGAACACCTGTACTTGCAACTCTATGAATATCCCTTGTATTTTTTATACCACCAAACCTTGTTTTATTTGGTGTCTCTTTCCCTGGAATACATACTATTTTAACTAACCCCTTTGCACTTCTTTTCCTGTTTATAAAGATTTTTTTACCATACTTTCTTCTATGTCTGTTTCATTATTAAATGTTTCCAGCCTCAGCAGATTTGACCTGTTTTTTCTTTAAACTGCTGTAACACTTTGCTTACGTCTCTCCTGGGACTTTTAGTATAATCTGTCTTGAAGAAAAATTATTATTTGCATTCTTGTATTATCCCTCTTATAGACAGTCAGATATTTGAAGAATAGAAGTGTGATATTTTAATCCACAACTGGCCCACCAGAATCTTGGAAAGTTAGTAAATACTTATTCAATTAAATATAGGTGATACGTGGCTCCCATAGGCAGTTTACATCATGGATATCTGTTTTCTTCCAGGCCAGCTGTTGCTCTCTCTTCAAATGTTCACTTGGCAAAAATATTTGCAAATTATACAAGTTATTGTAAGTAATAGTACAGATTAAATAAGGAATTAAAACAAATACAACAGACATTTTTCAAAAGGAGACATATAAATGGCTAACAGGTATATGAAAAATGCTCAACATCACTAGTCATCAGGGAAATGCAAATGAAAACCTCATGTCAGTTAAAATGGCCCTTATCAAAAGACAAGAGCTAGCAAATGCTGATCATGACATGAAGAAAAGGAATAGGAATTTAGATGTAAACGCTGCCTGTTTGCTCCAGAATGAAATATATAGTACCATAGTTGAGTTGCTGAAAATGGAATTCCACTAACTTTCACAAAAATTTAGCCATAAAAATTAACCAGCCTCCAATTTGAAAGTTTTTTTCAATTTTTGTTTTCTTTAATACTTGGAATTGACCAAGTGCCCATCAATCAAGGAATGGATAAAAAAAGATGTGGTATTTTTATACAATGGAGTACTACTCAGCTATCAAGAAAGATTGCATTGAGACTTTTATAAGTAAATGGACACGACTTGAGACCATACTCATAAGTGAGATAAATCAAACTGACGTGTGTAAATACCATATTGTCTCCCTAGTGTAAGAAACTGAAACAGTATATATGATCCAAAATCTGTAATGAATACTGTGTAAGGGTAAAAAACTGCTCAAAGAGCAAAAGTAATTAGGAAAGGGAAAAAGAGGAAAGAAGGAAGGGGAAAGGAAAAAGACATAAATCTGTATATAGGTATATGTAAAATAACTAAAATGACTATACTGCTGAATGTATTAGTTATTGAGAAAGATCAGTTAATACTCATATGATTAGATCAATTTTACATTTCTATATCTGTTAATGTAAACGTGCGTGCTGAAGGTAACGATACGCAATATTGCAACCATTGTCAAGTTCCTATCTTCTTGTTTTGTAAACTTAAAATGTTACTGTTGTGAATTTGTTATTGTCATTTGTCTCTTTTGCTTTTTGTCTTTCTTATACATGTCTTTCTTCTCTTAAATAAAAAACAAACAAAAAAAGAAATACTAGGAATTGAACCCAGAGTCTTAATGCTGAGCTACATCCCTGGCCATTTTTTAAATTTTGTATTTTGAGGCAGGGTATTGCTCAGTCATTGAGTTGCTTGGCCTGGTCCCAAACTTGTGATCTGCCTGCCTCTGCTTCCTAGATGCTGGGATTATAGGTATGTGCCACCTCACCCAAATAAATCAAGAAATAACTTACTTAGCAAATATCCATCTAAAGTCTCCGTATTTTATAAAAATCTTGCTTGCCACCACATTCTTCAAAATGACATCTACTTTCTCTTTTTTGTATATTTTGGGCTACTGTTGAGTCCTCAGCACTTAGCAGATGCTTGTTGAATAAATACACTTTTTCTATCATTTTATTTTCAAATTCTCCCCATGGGAGTAAAATAAAGTTAACTGAATTGCCTGATCATCCTCCATGACAAAGACAAATCATTGGCTGTTTTAGTGGAACAAATTCCCTGAAAAAAAAAAAAAAAGACTTAGGTCCTAGTCATAACCATGTAGATTGCATGTGAAGCTAAATTTACAATTTAAATTCTTTCACTTAAATAATAAGTATTTTGTGACTTGATGGGAAATTTTGATGTGAGTGAGAAGGGCACTGTAACTGGTCAATATTCTCAGTCCCTGTATCACAGCTGGAAATTGCTCAGATTCGTTGCATGAGATCAAGTCC
Source organism: Dasyprocta punctata (assembly GCA_004363535.1). Classification (NCBI taxonomy): domain Eukaryota; kingdom Metazoa; phylum Chordata; class Mammalia; order Rodentia; family Dasyproctidae; genus Dasyprocta; species Dasyprocta punctata. The sequence continues at coordinate 272,023 of RJWM01000116.1, read as the reverse complement.
CCCTGGAACTGAAGGCCAGAGAAGTGTCTGCACTTCCTTGCAGACATATTTGTCCTGGTACTGTCTGATGGTCTCATGGGTCCTAAGAACTCAAATAAGGTTAGTGTAGCAGATAACAGTGTATCTCTTAGTGAAAATGATGTGTTAAGTTCCTCTCTGGTCCCTTCAGTTCACTACTGCAGTTTCCTTTCATGAGAACTAAAATACTACATGAAAACTAGAATGTTTCCAGTCAGGACAAAAGTACCCTACCTTTCCCAAGTAGCCTTTCCCCCAGTTCTTTATTTGCCTTACTTCCACTTTGGTCTCAAAGAATCCTCTGTTACACACACTGGGTAAGAGTTCTCAGCCTCTTTATAAATGCTTTTATTTTCCTCCACACATCACCCAAAATCTATTAGTTCTGTTCTCTCATTTAGGTACATATTTTCATGGATTTCTTTTCTAAGACACAAAAGAGAAGAGTAAGTCCTTTTGTTAGCTAATTTTAAATCACTTACCAGTAATATATTATCGATTGGTTATTTGCCTTCCTTAAATCTTTGCCGTCCTGCTGCTTCAAGTTTGTGTATGTGCGTGGCCAGTGAAGGTCTCCGTGTCCATCTTCTTCCCATTCCCTACTGAATAATTGAATTTTGAAAAAATCCCTTGATTTTCCATATTTCTTTTTTAAGTTCTTTTTTCTAACTTATTTGGCTCTTTCATTTTCCTCTCCTTTCTTCCTCTTTTATAAATTCTCTTATCATTAACTTTTCAATGAGCCTTTTGAAAATGTATTGTTTTTATTTGTATTGTATAAAGAAGTAGATGAAAAATCTATTTACATATTTTAATATTAAAAAAATTAAAATTCTTGTTGAAAACCAACAATGCTCCCTTCCCTATCTTTTTTTATCCCCCAAAACTGACTAGCTGGAAACTGCCAAATTCAACTATTTTAACTGTCTCTATATTTTAAATAATTCTGTTTCTTGGTTTTTAAATTTTAGACAATGCATATTTGATACCATGGAAGATAAAACTGTTGGTGTCTTACCCCTCACCCTCCACTCCCCATCCCCTTCTGCCCAATTAAGTTTTCAATTGTCGGCTAAATCAGCAATCAGCATTTTCCTCAATAAGACACTGTAAATTTTTCATTGCCCAATCAAGTAGTATATTTTGTATCTTTTTTTGTACAATTCTTTTTCTTTCTAGAATTAATAATTGTCTTTTATATGCTTATTTGCTTAGTTTTTTTTTCTATCTACCTAACCATATTTTCCCCAGAATTTGTAACATACCTGTCAAACAACTAAAAATAACATATAACATTCCTAAAAGCTAAATACACCAAATCCATCATTTCTCATCTTTTGAGATTTCTCTCTTACAGCCTTCAATCTTCTTTCTCAGGTATGAACTTGCCTTCCAGGGATATGCACAGCTGTCATTCTGGAACATTCTTTCCCTAACTCATGAGTATTGCCCCGCTTGTATCTCAAGACTTCCTCATTCCTCAAAAACTTCCTCTTTTTATGGATCACATTCTGCAGGAGTTCCTCAGGAAAAGCATACAGAGGAGATAAAATGTTTGAGGCTCTGAATATTTGAATGTTAAAAATGTCAGGATTAACCTATACCATGTCTAAGTGTAATATTTTAGATTCAAAGTAATTTAGCCTCAATATTTCAATGATGTTACTCCACTGCCTCCCAGTTTCCTGTTTTGCTTTCAGGAATTTTGATTTGTTTGACACCTTTTTTATGTCATCTGTTTTTCCTTGTTTGTCCCTTTTGAAAGATTCTAGAATCTTCACTTCTTTGTGGTGTTCCTAAATTTCACTGATGATGTCACTTGGTGTACTCTTATCTGTGTTCATCATTCTAGCTTCTTTCAGTAGGGAAACTCCTAACCTTTAATTTGGGGACATTTAAAAGAATTATTTGTTTATTCTTCCCTCTATTTTCCCTCTTGTCTCTAGGAATTGCAGATGCTCTCAGTTTCTAGCCATAGCTTCATAGAGCTGTTTTGACCAGAAGGCTCATAATTTATGATAAATGTTTTTTTTTTCACTATCATGATGGAGAAAGAAGTATAGGGAAAAATATCAACCTAAAGAATAATTTATCTTACTTCTACTCTGTTTCCCTACACAAAACTTGCTTTTAAGTGAAGAAATTTCTGTTGGTTTTATTTCCTTTCATCATAAGCTGTTAATGCTCTTAAATCACAGCAGTATTAATGACATCATGATTATTAATAGTAATGAATTCCATTATGGCTGTTACTGTACATCAGAAAACTCACTGTAAAATTAGGATCATAATAGAACCTACCTTTTAGTGTTACGGTGAATATTAAATAAGTTATAGCACATCAAGTACTGGGAGCAAACACTATACATAGTGTTTAATAAATAATAGTTATTTTATCACTATTTAATGATTCAATTATGTGAGACTAGTAATATTTGCATTTTATAAATGAAGGAACTGGATGAGGTCCAAATAAACTAAATTACACAGTGACCAAGTAGTGGCAGAGCTGGAACTCACTTTTCGGCTTCTAAAGAACATGTGCTGTCTATTCTGTTACAATACCAATGATAGTTTTCTGTCTTTTTTTCCCCATGTCCTTTTTCTCAAAGCATAAATTAGGTAAGGTCAGTGTTGGATCTCCGAGCACTAGCGATTGCAGGCTTCCTTGAAGACATTCAAAAGACATGGACTACACTCTGCCCTACATTTGTTAAACCCTTGCTGTATGGAGACAGACTGAAACAAAGCATTTTCAACATGTTATTCTGTGGCGTCAGGAAAAGAGTAGGGTTTGTTTAAATTAAAGCTGTGGGGACTTTCAGTTAGTGGTGCACTGAAGGACTTGCTAATTGATATATGCAGCTTGTGTTAAAACAAGTAAGACATGTTGTCCTCTCCAGAAAAAAGTAAATAGATTTGGCTATTTGTGTTCTGTAAGACATATTCCCAAAAGAAAAGTGTCACATGTGGTTTTACAAGCAGTCAATACGTTTTATCCATCAGTCACACAAAGTTCAGTCCCTTGGAGCTCTCCTGAAATGTCCCCGTGTGGTGGCCAAGACTGTGGGTGCTGAACACCTTCCAGATCCTCAGTGTTGGCTCTGTTGCAGACAGCTCCATCCTCTGCTGAGGAGTTTGGAATGCTTGGCAGATCCAGGTACAATAGATTTCATCTTTAATTCTGAAACTGGAAAATGTTCTTTTTTGATAATCTTGGACACTCTTTGGACAAAGCCATAAGACTAGACAAATTTAGAACTAGAAATAGTCTTGAGTCAAAAATCTCCCTGTCTCTCTGTCTCTCTGTCTCTCTGTCTCCCTCTCTCATGTGTGTGTGGCCTCAAGGCCTCATGCATGTTAAGCAAGCAATCTACCGCAATCTACATTCCCAGCCCCTTAAAAATTTTTTGTTTTTCATCTTGAGGCAAGGTCTCACTAAGTTTTCCAGGTAGGCCTGTAACTCACTGTCCTGCTGCCTCAGCCACTTAGCTGGAATTACAGACATGTACCACCACACTTAAAACCTCTTAAAATGTTGGTAAATTGGGAAGACCAAACCCTGAAAGACATGGTGAACTGTGTTATTATTACCCTGGGCTTTTGTCGTAGAAAGGAAACCATCCTGTGTGAACGTTTTAAGATTTAGAGACTATAGAAGTCTATTGAAAGCAAAAATATACAACAAAATTTTAAATGCTGGCCATTTGCTTCCTTATCCTATGTCTTCCCTTTCCCATTGAAAAGCTAGTACCTCAGAACCATTTTGATGTGTTTGATACCAGCGAAAACGGCTGAGTCTGGAAAACAAAGGATCAATCTAGGTGAAAATGTACCATTTCCATGGTGTATTCTAACTTTTCTTGTCCCTGAGGATTTACATGAATGAGAATGGACAAACCAAATCAGCCAGATTAAACGATTGGGCCAAAACCAGAGGGAAAATGTGCTAACTCAGGTAGGGCATCTACTATGAGTCTCCACACCTAGGCCTTTTCCATACACTCCCTTTTAATTCTTCCAACTCAGTGAAGAAAAAGACACTTTCTGCTCTCACTTTATTAGTGAGGAAATCAGGTGATCTAATACTTGCCCAAGGATACAAAGGGGATGATCTGGAATTAAACTCAATCTTGAGTTTACTTTAAAATCTATGCTCTTTCAGTAGATATTGTAATAATGAAAGGGAAAGAAAGTGCTCAAAATTAAAGAACAACTGGGATAGGGGAAAGGAGAAATGGAAGAAAGGAAAAGATTATATGTATGTAGGTATATACATATAACTGTATGTATGCATAAGTGTGCAAGATAAATAGCTATACTACTAATTCTATTAGTTCATTAAAAAGAATAGTTTGTGTTGTCATTATTTGATTATCTGATCATTTTTATGCCTAGATCTTATAACTTGAACAACTACTTCTAAGATAACAATATGCAATATATTAACTAGTGTTGATTTCTTACTTTTTAAAAGAATTCTATATTATTTCTACCTTTTTTATGTTTTACCTTTTAAAATTTAAAACAAATTTTTAAAAAATCTATGCTCTTTTCATTGTACCATATTATACACTGTTGAAGACACATATGCACTTATGCAGCTAATGCAAACTAACCGCCCTTAGAGAGATAACATATTAAGAAGAAACAGACATAGATACAGGCAGCCTCTATTCAGATTGTGGTTCTGTTAGTGACTAGGTGTGTGGCAGTGGGCTAATGATTTTACTTAGCATCTGTGACTCTTTTTCTTTCACTGTAAAATGGGATAATAATAGAACCTCCCCTAAAAAGTTATTGGCAATGTATAAATGACTCATATAGAAGATATTTCAAATAATGTCTGCATAGATGAAGCACTCTACACAACAGTTATTTCTAAAAATCCTATGTCAGGTAAGAGATGAGTGGTCTTTAGAACACTTTTTGAGACAATCTGTAAGACAAACTTATTTTTAATAATGGTTACCATATATGTTTATTAATAAGAAAAGACAAACCCTTAAATAATTTGCAGCCCAATACATGTGGGCAAAGTTCTTAGTAGTAAGCCTAGTGCAGATCTCTAGTAGATAGCGGACCTGAAGTGAGAGTTGTAGAGAACATATATACATACATCGGATTCCTGAACTACCTCATTCATAAGGACCAATTGTAATGGTAGTGTGGGAATTTAGACTTCTAGAGAAGAGAATTTGCTTGATTGACTGACCGATTGATGACATTGATTATGACACACCCAGTTGAATAATTCTGAAGCCCTTTAGTAGTTGTAGTCTACATACATCTTCTTTGCATGGACTTGAAGATTTCTCTGCCCATTGCCTTCTTGCCTAGGTGAGAAGTAAAGAAGAAAGATGATTTGGGGAAAAGAAGACAAGTGCTTAAAAGCCCAGAACAAATTTTCTCGAAGGCCTGGGCCACAGAGCGAAGAAGACTGTGGTTGTCTCCTCATTTCCCCATTGGCTTTGCTGTCCTTGGCATGGATAAGAAGTAAGACAAGTACTGAGGGTTGGAACCTTGCTGTGAACCATGGGTCTCACACGTGGATATGCATGGATATGGGCAGAAGTCATGAGACTCAGAGTCTCAGTTCAGTCACTTGCTCTCTGTGACACCAAGGCAAGTTATGTTAACTTTCTAACCTTCCATTTATCAGGGCAGAATCATACACAATTATTTTCATTTCTCATGTCCTATGACTGTTCTGTGATTCTTTTGCTCCTTGGGCCTGGAATTAATCTGGTGAATCCAAGAAAGCATCTGGTTCTACAAAGATATGTGGACAACAGCCTGAGCGCCAACAGCCACCCATCATCACTCTTAATCCCTTCTGTCAGGTCCAGGTGGTGTGTGCTCCCCCTGGGACAGTCTGTCCCTCTTAGCCAGATTGAGAGCAGTGCTGCCTTGAAAGATGCAAGAGACGGATGTTTTCACCTTGACCTTATTGCTCCCTTCCTGTGTATCTTCATTATTCCCATCCCTTACAACTAGGACTCTGCTTCCTTTTTCCCATCCACAAGGTACAGAATCAAAGGCAAAAAGAGGAGGGCCCTCAGGCAAAGCCTCTACACTGTGATTTACTACATTACACAATAGTTTCCCCAAGTCTCTGTGTTCCAAAGTCAGGAAAACTGGCTGAGTCCATCACAGAAACATAAAATATTGAGAAAAAATGCAATCCCAAAGGTAGGCAGGGAGGATGAAAAGAACTTTCCATTTTCAATTCTAAATGTCAAATAGTCATTCTAGTTTTTATTATAGGGAAAATAATCATTATTTGTTGAAATTCTGCTGCAAATAACAGTATGCTATGATTTTTTAGAAGAAATTATTTGAGGAATGCATTTAATTCACTGCACTTACAATTCACTGCAGGACAACTATTTTGAGTACAATGAAGTGCCATTTTAATAATTCCATGTAATATTGTAGCAATGGGTAGATACTTTAAATTTTTATGCCAGCTATGTAAATGTCCATAAGTGATTTTTTATTATCCTAAATGATGAGTGGTTTAGGATATTAATCTAAGTGCAATGCAGGCATAACATTTATAGTTTATTAAACTAAAAGGATACTAATCAATTATTATTAAAACAAAACCCATGGGGAAAGAAATTGATTTACCAAGATAAAAATTTATTTTTAAGAGTTGGAGAATAAGCAAATTGGTGGTAAGGATATACAGAAATTGTTGCTGATTATTAGTTTGACCTCAGTAAATAAATGCGCCCTTATAGCTGAGTGGACCTGATGGGATGTTTTTGTAGGCGATCCCAGGAGATGGACTGGCAATTATTTAGCACTGCTGGTGTAAAGAGGATGATAATGCTTTATCTATTGTGAAACCTTATATTAGACAGCTTTCTGTCACTATGAGGAGGTACCTGAGATAATCAGTTTATAAAGAGAAAAGGTTTATTTTGACTCCTAGTGTTGGTTTCAGTCCCACTGTTTTGCTCCTATGATAGGTCATTACATCATGGCAGAGTGCATGGAAGAGCAAAGCTACTCATCTCATGAGCCTAGAGCAAAGAGAAGAGGAGGAAACCAGGGCCCCACACTGCTCTTCGCGCATGTACCTCTACCACCTAAAGGTTTCTCCCTAGGCTAGTGGTGGTGAACCTGTGGCATGCATACGACAGCAGACTGCTTGCATCACTGAATCTGCAAAAGTTCATCAGCACTGCCCTAGGCTCACCACTGCCTAATACTACTAGCCTGGGGACCAAGCCTTTAACACATCAGCCTTTGAGGGACATTTAAGATCCAAACTACAAAAGTGCTAAAACTCAGTTCATATATTGATGTCTAGACTCTACAATAACTTCTTTGGTTTTTTGAAAAAGAAAGGCTTTTCACCAAAGCTTTAATATCAGAAGGAGTGACAACAAAGTAGACATAGTTTAGTCATGAACATAACTTTTTAAAAATCATATCTGTACAACAACATGCAATTCTGTTGATTTTTACAGTGTAAAAAATCTGCCCCAGGAATTTACATTTATTGCAATGACTACGTGACAAGTTATGTAACATCATAAAGTAATTATATTTTCCTGCATAGCTAATTTTTCCAAGGAAAGTGGGCTAGATTTATGAATTGTTTACCAGTTTTTGTCAGCAAGGAATAAAGTTCATTTCATTGGGGTAATCAATCTATAATTTCAATTTTATTCCCATTGTTTAACTTATATTAGACATGTATTTCCAGTTCATTTTAAAGATATATTTTATCTAACTTTAAAGGTAATAACTTTTCTGGAAAATAAAAAAATATATTTGGATGTCAAATTATTTCTATGATTAATTTATAATTTTTAATTGTATTATTTTTTGATTCCATAATACTTACAAAATTAAAAACAAATAAAACATTATTAAATAGTTTCTATCTTTTATTTTTTATTTGAAGCATGGAGAACTGAACCCAAGGGTACCCTACCACTGAGCTACATCACCAGCCCTTTTTATTATTATTGTGAGAGAGGGTCTTGCTAAATTGCCCAGACTAGGCTTGAACTTGTGATGCTCCTGCATCAGCCTCCCAAATAGGTGGGATTATGAGTGTGCAGCATCATGGCCAATAGGTGCCATCTTTTTGAGTCATTCCATTTTTTTCACATTTTGCATTATCAGCTTTAATTTTAGGCATGTTATATTGTGTCAACACCAAACCTGGAAGCATGTATTTTAAAGGAATGCCATTTAAAAATAAATACTTTATGGAATTTTGATATTTAAAAAAATTTTATCAAAGATGGTCACAGTGGTGCACAACTATAATCCCAGTTATTCAGGCATCTGGGGCATGAGGATCATCTGAGCCCAGGAGTTTAACGCAATGCTGGACAATATGGCAAGACCTTGTCCCTAAAACAAAATAAAAATAAATAAACAATTTTTTTCAAGGTTAACATTACATATATATGGAATTCATTCATTTATTCAGTAGTAATTCCAATAAACAGTCACTAAAAGCTTATTCAGCACAAACCGCTTTGCTGAGTCATGGTGGGGATACAAAGATAGCTAAAATATGGCCCCTGCTTTATAGGAAATAACCCTCTTAAGTTAATTATTCTGCTGATATTACATGGAGATCCAAGATAAAATGGCTTAAATTAGATGTATGCCTATTTCCATTCAGCAATCCCTAGATGAATGTATCCAAATATGTCCAGTATTCTGCCACCCCAACATGTGGCTCCCAGAATTCCTGCAGCCATTATGTTTACAACTGATAAGGAGATGTTCAGGACAAGAAACATGCCATTAAAAAGGTGATCTGGAAATACCATATATGTAGCCACTTGCTAGAACATATGTGATCCCACAGGCATACCCAGAGAATGTAGTCTCTCACTGGGCAGCCAGTACCCTGCAGAATGTAGGAGATTCTGTTATAGAAAAGAAGAGAAATTCAGCAACATGGGTGAATCTCAAAAACATTATGTTAAGCAAAAGAAGTCAATCATTAGGGTTACATGATGTAGGATTCCTCATATGTGAAACTTTGGGAAAGGCAAAACCATAATGTAGCAGGTCAGTGGTTGCTTAGGGTCAGAATTCTTGAAAGTTTATCAACTGAAGGGGGCACATTGGAACTTTTTTAGGGTGATGAAAATGTTCCGGATCTTTATCATGGTTGCATAACTATATACAATTACCCAAACTCACCAAATTATACTCAGACTGGGGAGTGAGTCCTTGTTGTTGATGCTACCATTGTTGCTATTGTCTTAGGTGGAGTTCAAAGAATTTCGAGGAAGTTTTAAAAATATCACTGGTTAAAGTCGGAATCCTGAAACAAAAATACTAACATTGTTTTATTTCATTTCAGTTACTTTCATATTGAGAAAAAATTGGCAAGCACATATATTAAGCTAATTTACAATGACTGTTACATAGACAACTTTGAACCTCAGTGGTTTAATTGAGGAATAAGCATTTGAAAACAGATTGCTCTGTCATTCTTGTCATAGCCCCTCTGAGGGGTTGGTTAAGTTGTTTCCCTTAGCAGATCTAGAGATCCAGCTTCTTTATTCTAGCGGCTTGGCTGCCTTCTGGGCTCTTGGGGTCTTTTGGGATCTTGGAATCATTTGCTACATCCTCAACAGCCAACCAATCAAAAGGGGAGTAGGGGGACAAACAATCTTGCATGAGATTTTAGAGGCCAGAAGTGATGCACACACTGCTATAGTAATCCCCCACTACCAGTGAGGGAACCAGCCCAGTTCCAGGGTGTGCATGAAACAATGGATAATACCAAATGCTATATATTGCCATACATATATGATAGTGAATAATAAAATAGAATGATTATAACAAAATAGTGTAATAAAAGGTATGTAAATGTGGTCTCTCTCTAAGTCAAGACAAATGTTAATGTTTTTCAGACCTTGATTGACTAAGTGTAGCCAAAATTACAGAAGATGAAACTATGTATAAGGAAGGGGGTACTGCTCTACCCATATTGATGTGGGCAGAATGGGGCACATGACCATACCTAGAGGGACCCCTGCAAATGCAATCTTCTTATGTGCCCAGAGTTGTAGGCCCCTGCAAATGCAATCTTCTTATGTGCCCACGTTGTAGCCCAGAGTGAAAAGGAAATGGTTAGTGATTATACAGCATTGTGTCCCTATAGTGCAAAAATTATGAAAAATTAAAGAAAAGTTTTCTTCAGTCTTAGTCTGGAAATAACTGTTAAGAATTATATTTATTTTTCTTCCAATCGCTGCATTTTACTGTATATAGCTTTTATGTATAATTTTGTATATGTCTTTTTCACTAAATATTCCTGTGCATTTTTGTACTATTAAATTCTATTTTTGCAATATAGCAGTTGGGTAAATTTGGGAAAGTTTCTGGGTCCCAGTTTGGTAATTTATTGGATATATATATATATATATATATTTTTTTTTTTTTTGTACTGGGGATCAAACTCATGACCACGCACTTACCAGGCAAGTGCTTGAACCACTGAGCTAAATCCCTGGCCCCTGTTAGTCATTTATAAAATGATGACATAAATGATACCTACAAAATGGCTCTATGAAGATTAGATATTATTATTCATGTAGACTCCAAATTATAGGGCCTAACCAGAGGGCACATTGAGCCCTTCTGCCTAGCAGTCTATGTGAAGAGCATGCTGATTTAATCCCTTCAGTTTTAAAAGGTTTTTATTATTTAGGCTAGTTCTTTATCAGTCCTCTTTTTTGGTTGTGATTTTATTTTATTTATTATTATTATTATTTTTTTTTTTTTTTTTTTTGCGACACCGGGGATTGAACTCACAACCTCGCGCCTACCAGACAGGTGCTTAAGCCACTGAGCCAAACTCCCAGCCCTGGTTTTTTGAGACAGGGTCGCCCTATGCAGTTCAGGCCGGCCTTGTGCTCACATTGTAGCCCAAGTGGACCTTGAACTCACAATGCTCCTCCTACCTCAGCCTCCCGAGTGCTGGGATTAAAGGCATGTGCCACCACTCCCTGCTTGGTTGTGATTTTAAAAGACTACTTTCAGAGAAGTTTTCATTTCATCACAACAGAGGAGTGCAGAGATTTGCCATGTACCCCTCACCCCATATGCACAGTCGCCCCCGTTATCAGCAGTCCCCCTAGAGTGATGTGTTCATAACTACTGATGAACCTGCACAGACCCAACATCATCCACTCTTCTTTTGCTAAAAGAATTAAACACTACTTGTGATTGAATTATTCTTTTAGATGAACTGCAATATAAAATTTTCTCACAAAAATGTCTTAGCCTGATTTCTCCAGAAAGTAGAGGCTAAGGCAAAGGACTTAAGCTTGGCAGGGTGTGTAGCCCCAAGGGGCAATGAAGCAGGGCAGAAGGATGAGCCAATACAAGAAAGTACTATTTTCCTGGCCAATGCTCTGCTCAGCTGGTGGGCCAGTCCTACCAGTCTGTTCTCTGAGACTTTATGCACACTGTCATAAGCCAGTCTGTCTGGAACTTAGCAGGGGGAAGATTTTACTCATCACCCCTTACATCCCATTGGTTAAAGTTTCACCACTTGGGGGGCACTCCACATGACCTGGTGCCTGTCCTCCTATGTCCCACAGTGTGTCATGTCTGGTGTCTGTGCCATAGACAGCCCTGCCCTGCATAGTTCAGGACAGTCACAGAACCAGAACTAGAGCCAGACAGGTGAGACTGAGAGTCCCTGCCAAAATCCTTAAAGAATGTAAATCTAGGGTAAGTTTATGTCTTCATACTATTATTATTATTCACATCTTTGAAATTTTCCCATTAGGGAACATAATGATACTATTCACAAAGTGAGTTATCCCATTTCTTCCTAAAAATGTAGAGCTTGCATTCTCTTTCATTTGCTCTCATTAGGACCAGACTAACAAAATCTTGTGTATTATGAGATGGGAGCAGAAAACATCAACTTCATAAAGAAATGCTGTCTCCTGCTGTACCCACTAGTCTTTGAGAGGTAGCTTAACTTTCACTGAGAAAAATGAAGACAATTTGATACTGTTTTTGAGGTCAGAATGATTTGCTACTCCCTCTGGAAGGCAGCATTCACTCCTTTTCTGGCAAAGGATCCAGGAATTAGAGGGTCAGTGAGCCTTCTGTGGCCTCTTGCAAGTCCCTCTAATCTGCCTCAGAGCGACTTTTGTTTCTCTCCAAGCCCCTTCTTTAGAAGTAAGTTGTTCTTGTTCAACAAGTGGATTGAAAATGCTCTCCCCACTACTTAAATTTCAAACTCTTGCTGGACCAAAAATATTATCAGTAGTAGTGTAAGCATCTCCAGTGAGATATATAATTCTGCAATTCTACCCACCTTCCCACATGCGGTTAGTCTGAAAGTTAGTTGTAAGTGTTCAACGTGTGTTCGAGAGAATGATCTCTAGGAGCTAGTTTCCCCTCCTGCTCAAAGGATGGTTAATAGGAGTCAGGTAGAAACTTCCTGGCCTGTGATGTGGAGCTGTATATAGGGGTTGGACACATGCAACTGAAGGCACCAGTTAGTCATCATGATGATGATTCTGGGATGCTCTGGGCTTCAGGTTAGTCCTCATCTAACTACAGAATTGCTGTATACCCTTTGTAGGTATCTTCCTGCCCTCCTCCTTGTCTAAATGTACTCCTGTTACTATATGATATCAGATTTCTCCATGAAATGCCGTTTACAATTAGCCATTCATTTGTGTGCACCAATAGTATTTTCTGTATTTAGTCTGTTTTGTAGTATTCAATGACCTTCACCAGGAGTTCAGCATTCTTGGCAGGCAATTTTCCCCTAGGCCACAGAGGAACCCAGTATTTCTCCAGACCCTTGTGAGAGATGGGGATGAAACATCAGCAGCTGGGACATGAAAATAACTGGGAACAAAATAGATATTCCATTCAGAAAAATACTGAAAAAGACTTTCTGCAGAAGCAATTCTCTTTTGATGCTGAACATTCTATGGGATTCAATGATAAATTGGCTGTTACACATGGCTAATTTTAAACACTAAAAAAGGAAACATGGGCATGTAATTTCATATTTTAAACACAAATGACAGAGTTCTGACTCTAGATTTTACTCTTGGATTCATGTGGATGATGCCTGTTACCATCTGAAATACCTGGGTATACAGTACTGAGACTAGAACTGCCTTCTAATCCAGTTCCCTTCATAAATGAGACACAAATAAAACTTAAAGGCATCACACTCCAAAATGAGTCTAGTGGGTGGATGACGGCAGTGCCTAAATTTCTGTTCATAATTCCACAGTGTACTTTTTTTCATATTAAAAATGAAGTTTCACTGATTAGAAAGCCAAAACTCCTTGAGATACACAATGTCTTTGAGTGAACATTCCAAAAACAGTGACTGTCTCTTTCTGGCATGGATTGTTCTTTCTTCAGTCTTCCTGGTTGACACAGCCACAATTCTTTAGTTCTATGTTCTTTACCCAGGAGGCGCTGAGCAGTCCCACCCAAAAGCCTTCATGCTACATTACCATAAAAGTCTGCCTTGTGAGTACTACTTAAAAAACAAAACAAATGGGCTGCATTATAACCAAGAGCAGTCCTCCCCTCCTGGATGTAAGAAAACAGAACGGGTAATACTTTTGCGGGAGTCTGAGTGGTGCAGATAGGATGTTGACTTTCACGGTGAAGAAAGGCTCCTTGCAGTCTACTAAGACTCCCATAATCCTTTTTTGCTGTTTTGTTTTATTTTTCCTGAGGTATTCTAGTGCATAAAAATCTCAACCCTAAAGCTGTCTTTGAGATCAGGGAGAAATCTTTAAACATTTATGCATCCAGTTCATGATTCAGAGATTTATTTATAAGACTGTTGATTTTGGGACACCCAACTCTTGCATTTAAACTGCTGAAGTGAGTCATGTTTGTGGGAGGTAATTACTACCAGAAAGTACAACTAACTTGTAAGCTTCTCTTTAAAATGTCCACTCACAATCTACAATTACTGCAAATAACAGGCTACCAGGGTTTTTGGATGTGTTTTATGACTGTGTACATTTATTACAAGTGCATTAGACAATACCCAAACGTACTTTTGTTGCAGAGAGTTTCTGGTAGGAGAAATGAGTCCTTTTTATTAGTATCAGTATAGATTTCTGAGGATGTAGGACTGAAAAGATATAATGTCAAGATATCTCTTCATTTTTATTATCATTAAAGATCAACTCTGACTCAGTGGCATTGCAACAGGTGCTACCCTTACCTCCTTCGCACCGCAGTGCCTCTTTTGGACTGATTTTGTGTCCTCTGGGAGACTCACTGATTCCTCATGTGGCAACTGATGAAGCCCATTCCCCTCTAACCAGTAGCAAAGTTGGTAACTTCTTGTGGGTCAGAATACTAGAGTCTCAGGACATTTTATCGTTGAAGTATCTATGACTGTCTGCATGGATGTCCAAACAGTTGATGTTAGAAAGGAGAAAGAGGAGGGAACTTGGTGTTTAGAACTGCCACAGTAGGGGTCAGAGAAAGCAGCAGAAGGATAAAGCTGCAGTATCCCAACACCCACTGGCTATGGATGGCTTTAACCTGCCTTTACTTAACATGACTCTGCTGATACCATGGCCTCCCCACCTTGCCTAACACTCTTACCTGCAGAATCAAGCAGATAAACCTGTTTTTTAGTAGGATTGAGGCTTGACTGACTGTATATGTATCGTTTCAGGCTGCTGTGATCCAGTTGCCTTCTTGGACCTGTTCTCACTCATTCATTCATTGCTTGTTTACTTATCACTAATTTAATAACAACTCACTGTGTGTTGTTGATGTTTCAGTCATTGTACTGGTGCTGAAGCATGTCTTTGAATGCAACCCAGTTCCTGTCCTTCAGGATCATACTGCCTGGTCGGGAGACTACCCTAAGATGTGGTAACTTTAAAAGTGGGTGATAAATGCTACATAGGGGTAAGCAGGTGCTATGGGAGCAAGTCATGAAGGCACTGTCTGACATGGGAGAGCAGAAAACACTGCCTTGGGGTGCCTGCATTTAAGTAAAGACCTGAAAGAAAGGCTGGGGATGGCTGGGAGACTTACTGAGGATAAAAATAAGGAGACAGATCCATGCATTTTATGCAGAATGAAAAGAACAGGCCAAAGTCTGAGAGATGTGAAGATTCTGTTCAGGGAAGCACTCCTAGTTCACAGTAAATGGAGCTAGCTGTAATACAATGATGGCAGAAGAAGCTGGACAGGTAGAGACCAGAGTGTGAAAGCCCTTGTCTGCCATGCTCAGGAGGCTGAATGTAATTGGACCTATTGAAAGTCCCTATATACCATGTTTCTGTGGGAGCAGATACCTAACAAATGCTTTAGATGCTTAATCCTGAGCAAGTTAGTATGTTCTCAAACATTTGCCTAGCTTCTGTGTACCACAGTTAGCCTATACTGTAGCTAGAGCAAGGGCATTGTTTAGGTTCTCTGACTTATGGCTTAGCCCAGTTCTACCATCTTTAGAGGCACACACTGCTCCTCAGTCCTTATGATCCATCTAGGCCCACAAAACACCCATATCAACTCATATTACATATTTTCATGGACATATCTCTTTTGGCCAATATTAACTCCAGAATTAAGGTCTGGAAAATAAAACTCTATGAGATTATCATTCACTCAACAAATATTTACAGAATTACTATATGCTAGAAAATATTCCAGGAAATATACCAGTAACCAAAAGCTAAGTCTCTACCCTTATGGGGATGACATTGTACAGGAAAAATACAGAAAAATAGTATATGATAATTGTTGGAAATTGTTTTAAAATAATGACTGGTATGTAAAGAAACCTAAGCATGGAAGGGTTTCCTGGAGAGTGTTATTCTATGTAGGCTATATATTACACACACTCACATAAACATAGATGCACACACATGTATTTATTAACATCTACACAAATATAATAGACAAGCTATTGTACCAAGTATGTATCAACAAGTTCTTTAATGACTTTAGCATTCAACAATAGAGAATTTATATATTTGAACTCATACTTAAGTAATGTTTTTGTCACTTACAAATTTTAGGCCTCAGGATTTGTTTTGAATTTTAGTTTACCAAATTCAGTGTGTAATTTCATTTTTAGCCTTGTAGTGTAATAAGCCAGACTATGTAATAATCTTACTTATACTCTTAAAATAATGTAACTCAGTACATACCTGAATTGGCATTTTTCCTTAAAAAAATAGTAAACACTTTTCTATATTTATTTTATCTTAATCTTACATTTGGAATTGGAAAAGCATTATTGGTACAGTCTTTTGGACAACAGTAAAGAGAGTGAAGAGCCCTATAACACCACGAATGTCAAAAAGGACTGGGCAGAAATATTTGAAGAAATCGAAGCTGAGTTTTCCAGATTTGTAAGACGGTATGAGTCCCCAGACTAAAAGCACACCAGTAACAAGCAGAACGAATAAACACAACATAGTGAAATTAAAGAACAGCAAGAATTAAAACAAAAATCTTAAAAACTATCAGAGACCAAACGTTCTCCACAAAGGGGCACTCACTTGGGCTGATATCAGACTTGCCATTATTGGTATACATGTAAGAAAACAAAGATATGTTTAAGAGTTCAGAGAAATTAACTTTCCATCTAGGATTCTGTACTCAGAAAAACTAAAATGATTGGCACATTTTCATATTTATGGAGATTTTGACAACCAATCACAGACTTTCATATTGAATATTGATAGAATATTGCTTAAAAAAAAAAAAAGAATCCAGGACCGGGGATTTAGCTCAGTGGCGTAAGCACCTGCCTGGCAGGCGCGAGGTTGTGAGTTCGATCCTGGTACAAAAAAAAAAAAAAAAAAAAAAAAAAAAAAAAAAAAGAATCCAGAGGGAAGGTATGGAATGCAATCCAAGATAACAGTGAGCAGAGACATTGATAGATATAAAAGGTAATACATCAACCAGTAACTGTCAGGTCGTTTTGGTGTGATGATAGATAAAACCAAACCTCTAAATAACTATCGGAAATGTTCAATAGGAAGAGGTTAAAATGCTGAAAACTTTATGCTTTGCTTTTTAAAAATTATAGAGAAGAAATTGGCTTAAAAATTTAATGGTAATCATCAAAAAAAAATAGAATCTACGGCTTCCAACTTAGTAGAGAAGAGAAAGGAAGAAGGGAAAGATAAAAAACTACCAAATCCAACAGAAGACAGCAAAGGGGAAAATTCCAAGGGAAATGATACTAAAGTTATAACTGTTAGCACTATATGCAATGTTCAGCAGTCATAATAAATACGAGTGGATTAAACCAAAAGTTGGCAAAGGACCAACTTAACTCTAAACTTTTATTATAAATGTTTCAAGAATTTTAAATTACAGTTTTTGCAATCCTTTAAAAATATAAAATCCATGCAAAACTAGGTTTCAGGCTAGATTTGGCCTATAGGAGTAAGAGGTCCATCTCAGGATTAAACATTTACTAGACAAAAAATTCAGATAAAATTTTTAAAAAGCTAAATATGTACTTCTCACAAGAGCCTAAAACTATGTTAAAATTATAATACAGGGTGTGAGATGATATGCTATGAATACATTAACCAGAGGAAATCTAGTCATCTTGATTTGGGGTTCCCAAAAGCAGATATAAGGGCCATAATTCAAGTGCAGGTAGTTTATTTGAAAGGTGACCCCAGGAAACACCAGTAGGAAAGTGGACACCTGCTAAAGGGGAAGGGAAGGTCAGCAAGCTAGTTAGCACTGTGGCCGCCTGGCATTAAGTCCCACTGAGAAACACAGGGAGACAGAGGAGAATTCACCCAAGGGCCAAGGAAGCTGACTATTCACCGACAGCTCTGTGTTCTCTTCCTGAATATTAGAGAATGTGTCCTTGTCTACAAGTAATACTGACCAGTCAGTTTTTCTACTATAAAACACAAAACTGAACTGCTTGGCTTAATAGTTTCATATAGGTTATGTCCTTTGCCTAGAAATTGCATTCTTAAAGAATTATAGAATATTTCCAAATACTAATCATTTGCTAAATTATAAAGGACAATTTAATACATTTTTAAGAATTACTAACATTTTGATGTGATGAATAAATTAGGAAGGAAAGCAAACTATGCTAAAAATGTGGAAGATATAATAAAGAAAAGAAATTAATTGATGAAACAAATAATAGGAGATACAAGCAAAATGAAAAACTAGTTTTCTGAAAAAAATGAATAAAAAAATAATCAGGAAAAAAACAAAAAAGCACAAATTTATATTATAATCAAAACTGGAATTTACTATACATCTGGACTTTTAAAATCACAAATATTACTATGAACAAATTTATGCCCAAAGTTTAAAAATTAAGTAATTTCTTTTAAAATATATCACAAAAATTAATGTAATGAAAATTTTGATGACACAAATAGTTTAATAGCTGTTAAAGAAATTAAATCAATGATCAAACCTCTCTTCCCCACCAAAAAAGACACCAGATCTTTATTTTACAGTTGGGTGTTTTATTTTCAAGGTGTACATAATATCTACTTACACAAATTATTTCAAGGAACTGGAAAAAAGAAAAAGCCACATACATTATTTTCAAACTCAATGTAATCTTCAGACAAAAAAGAAAACTATAGACTTGCTTCATTTATGAGCCCAGAAGGATTCTAAATAAAATGGCAAACTAAATTTATCAGTGTATGTTCAAGTTGAGTTCCTGTCAGGAATAGAACAGTTTCATAAAGAGTTTCAATATCTTTCAATATAATATACCATATTAAGAAATTAAGAAAAGCTTTTTGGTTGCTCAGTAACTCCTGAAAAAGCCTTTGATTTAAAAATCTACATTCATCATGATTTTTACAGAATCTTAGGGAATAGAAGGAGTCTTTCTTTACCTAAATTTACAACTTAGAGTAATTAGGTTTATTGATAAAACTTAACAATTAAAGTCGGAGACACTATTTAGATGTCTCATGTTGCCACTTTTCTTCTACAGTGTACTAAAGGTCTTATTCTCAATGACAATAAAGTGGCATAAAACATACGAGGTACAAAAGTTTGAATTATTGGGCATATTTAATTACATATAAAACCTAAGAGTTTATATTATTTCTGATAATAAAACTATGTGAAATTCTATAACCAAGTTGAGAATTGACCTATATTTTTGGATACAAAGTCTGGAATAATCAATAACACACTGTGAATAATAAAAAAACATGAAAGAATCCTATATTCTTCATAGTGTGTAAGACTATCATTTACCTAAGAATAAATCCAGTAAAATTATACAACAAAATGTAAAAGAAAACAGAACATCAGTAAAATAAAGGAAATCCCAAATAAATGGAGATGTTCTGAATAAAATCTACATCTTGTTTTTTTCTTTTCTTTTCTTTCTTTCTTTCTTTCTTTCTTTTTTTTTTTTTTTTTTTTTTGTACCGGGGATCGAACTCAGAACCTTGCACCTGTCAGGCTGGCACTTACACCACTAAGCCAAATCCCTGACCTTATTTTTTTAAGACAAGGTCTCACTATGCAGTTCAGACTGGTCTTGAACTCACTTTGTAGCCCAGGCTGGTCTCGAACTCACAAAAGTCCTCCTGCCTCAGCCTCCTGAGTGCTGGGATTAAAAATCCACATTTTTGGATAAGAAGCCTCACTGTAACATAGATGACCACTCTTTCCAAATTATTTTATAAATTTAATGCAATTAACTTAAAATTCTATCAGAGTTTTATATGGAGCTTGACAAGATACTCATATGGTAGAGAAACACACAAGAATGACTAAAATTTTTAAAGAAGGTGGGGAAATTTTTTTGTAGAATTATAATGATCAATACAATGGGATTTTGATATTGAAACTTTGGAGATGACAAGAACAGATTACAGATCTCAGTTCCTTTCACAGAGGAAAATTTAATATCTTTCAGGAATTGCATTATAGGTCAATAAAGTAATAAAATAGTGGAGGGCAATTAGTTACCCATATAAGAAAAGATATATTTTAATTTTTACTTCATTCCCAAGGTTGGATTTAAAACTAAATGTGCAGAGCAGCATTTTAAAAGTTTAGAAAATTGCATAGGAGAATGTCTTTAAGTCCAGAGGGCAGAGAATTCTGAAACAATATACAAAAGCAACTATGGAAGGGATTGAAACATTTGATTTCATTAAAAGGTACAATTCCTTTGTTAAAAAAGATACTATTAGTAACATCAAGATAGAATGTTGACTGAAAGAAAAGATCTATGATGCCTATGCAGTATCTGACAAAGGATTAATTGCCAGCAAATATAGTTGCCTAAAAATTAAAGAGAGAAATATCTCAATAAAAATAATCAAAGTTAGAAGGCATTTAATGGAATTGCATAGTGACCAATAAACATGAAAAAGTGTTCAACTTTTGTAGTCATCAGAGGAGAGCAAAACTGAAATAAGCTGTCATTTTTATATTATGAGATTAGAAAAATATTTAAATTCTGACAGTACCGAATAGTGAATTAGATATGGATCCAGGAGAACTTTCAAGTGTGTCTGTTGGGAAAGTTAAACTGTGCAAAATATTTGGAGAATAATTTGACAATATTTAGTAAGAACAAAGCTGTGCATACCTGTGATCAGTGTACCAACCTTAGACTTGAATACTTCCTAGGCAATGATGGCAAATCTATGGCAGGAGTGCCACAGCAGGCTGTTTGTATCATCGAAAGCTCTCAGAGATTCACCATCACTTTGCTAGACTAAGTCTGTT
Source organism: Dasyprocta punctata (assembly GCA_004363535.1). Classification (NCBI taxonomy): domain Eukaryota; kingdom Metazoa; phylum Chordata; class Mammalia; order Rodentia; family Dasyproctidae; genus Dasyprocta; species Dasyprocta punctata. Next base: position 251,269 of record RJWM01000116.1, on the reverse strand, counting down.
GTACATGGAAACTACTTGAATACCACTCAATAAGAGAATATGTAAGCAAAGTATAATAGATGCAAGCAAAGTAAGCACTATAAAACTTAAAATGAATGAAATAGAGGCATAGGTTTCAATATAAATTAATCTAAAAATGTAAGCTAGAAGAAAAAGTTCTGCAGTGATATGTAGAAACACACACACACACACACACACACACACACATATGTGTGTGTGTGTGTGTGTGTGTGTGTGTGTAACTGATAATCTTTCCAAACAGTGCTATATGTTATCATGGAGATCTCAAAGGATGTAGTGTATTAGTTCATTTTGTATTGCTATAATAAAATACCTAAGGTTGAGTGACTTATAAAGTAAAGGAATTTATTTGACTCTGATTCTGCTGCCCAAAGAGTCCAACCAGCACAGCCCTGGCATCCTGGCAAGTGCCACCCTTGGCTATGTCACAGTGTAGTGGAGAAACACAAGAGAAAATGGCTGTATGCAGAAGAGACCAAGCACTGGAGTAGCCTCACTTTATAACAACCTGCTCTCAAGAGAACTCATTCATTCCTGTCAGACCCAACTCACTTTCAAGATCAGTATTAACCTGCTCATGAGGATTACCTATTACCTTCCACTAGATTCCACCTCTTAAAGTTTATGCCATCTCAACCCTGCCATCCTGAAGAACAAGAGGGACAAACTACATGTAAACATTTCTGGATACCTCTGGTTGGGTCATGAGCATATAAACTTGGGGACTGTATCTTGTTCTGAGCACCCCTTCTCTGGTTCTTCCCCTGCTCTCTGTTTCCCAGATGCTATGACTTAAATGACTTTCCTCTGCCATGCCTTTCTATCATGTTACTTTTGGCTTTGGAACCAGCTGACCATGGACTGAAGCCTCTGAAACCATGAGATGAAATAAACATTTCCTCCTTTAGGTTGTGGTGTCAAGTATTCTGCCATACAGGTAAGAAGCTGACAAAATACGCCCCACCTCTAACATTGCTACCTTGGGGACCAAGCCTCCAACATATGCATCTTTGTGGAGGAAACTTAGATTCAAGATTATTAAAGACTTATAACTTTTACACAAATGTATAGATGATAAATGGTGTTTAATCTTGGTCAATTTCAGTTTACAGCATAGCAGCAGCTAGCCAGGCCCTGGGGCATGGCCAGCAGGTATTCACTTGTCCCTGGAGCATCTTGTACATAGTTTCAGGGATCCAAGGTGGGTAACAAATACTCCCTAAAATGTCAGAGATCTGTGATCAGATCGATGATTGCTGCTTCTAATCATGGGGGTATAGATCCAGAGATGGTCAGTCATTTTTGTTCCATCCTTCTTGCATTGTTGCAAGACCAAGTTGTTTAGGTTATCCACTTCCACAGCATTTCAAGTATTTTCTCCTACCTTCCATAGTCACTTTCTTCCTGTTTAGGTACCCAGATTGTATAAACTAGAAAATTCAAAAAGCATCTACATATATAGGAGAAATTGGAAAGTCAACATGATTGCCTGGGGCAGATATAGGCTCAACTGGAAAGGAAGAAATAAAATGATCTCTCTTTTATATTATCTTATATGTAGAAACCCCTAAACACTTCACAAAACTCTGTTAGATACAAAAAAAGATTTCAGTAGAGTAGTAGGATACAAAGTCAACAAATAAAAATCAGTTTTATTTCTATATTAATAATTAAAACCTCAAGGGGAAATTATGAAAATGATTTCTTTTACAATTTCACTAAAAACAAAATACACACAGGCATTAATTTAATCAAAGAAGGGAAAGAACTATGTAGTGAAAACCGTAAAGTGTTACTAAAAGATTAAATAATGAATAAATAAATGAAAACATATCCCATGTTCATGGATTGGAAGACCATGTTATTAAAATGTCATTATTACTCAAACCTTCAGAGTCAATGCCATTTTTATCAAAAGTCCTACAATGATGTGTTTTTCAGGGATAGAAAAATCCATCTAAAATGCATCTGAAATCTCAAGGGACCCCAGATGGCTAAAACAATCTTGAAAAAGGAAACAAATCTCAGGGACTCATACTTCCTGATTTCAAAACTTACTAGAAAGATAGTAATCAAGACAACATAATACTAATGTAAAAAACAGACATAGAGACCAAGGAAAAAGAGACCCCAGAAATAAACTTTCACTTGTGTGGTGCTATGGTTTTAATGTTGACTGTTCCCTAAGAGTCACTTCTTAAAGGCTTGGTCCAGAGGGTGGTGCAGTTGGGAGGTGGTATAACCTTTAGGAGGTGGGGGCTGGTGGAAGGGCCTCAGGACAAGGGAGTGTGCCCTTGAAGTGTTGTGGGACCCCACCCTTCTTCACTCTCCTCCCTCTGCTTTCTGGCATGAGGTGTGAAAGCTCACTCAGACACATGGCCCTGCCTGATGTGCTCTCTTCACCACAGGCCCACACCAGTGGGGCTGCCTGATCCTGGATTTGAATTTCTAGTATCATGAGCCCAAATAAACCTCTCTAGACTCCATAAACAGTGTAGGGTAGTACATTATGACAGAAAGCTGTCTAATACATATTGTAAATGATTTTTAACAATGGTACCCAGAGTATTGCATGAAGAAAGGGGGTCTTTTCAGCAAATTCTGTAAGAAAAACTGGATATACACATGCCAAGTAATGAAGTCAGACCTTTGTGAAATACCTTATAGAAAGATATTAAAATATTACTTCAAAAAGGATCAAAAGCAATATCTTAAGAGCTAAAATGATGAACTCTTATAGAAACATAGGGTAAAAGCCTCAAACATTAGACTTGGAATTTCTTGAATGTTTCGTGGGCAATAAAAGAAAAACAAATTTGACTTGAAGCAAATGAAGGTCATGTATCAGTGGCCCTCATTTAATGTTGTTTACTTCTAATATTCTGGAAAAATCCTACAAATGAATTTATGTGATCATTCATTTGCAAAATTTGCAAAAATGAGATTGTTTTAAGATTGCAGGTATTCAAACTGCCGTTTCTTTTCCCAATGACTTCTCACAGGTTTGTAATGGTTTAAGACATTACTGGGGTCCAGGAAAGGGGAAAATTACATTAAAATGCATTTAGAGTTGAGTTTATTAAAATATTATATGTGTAAGGTTCATAGTATTGCATTACTGAATGAAGTTACTGCACCCAAGTAGGAAGTAGATGAATGGCTGGAGGAGATACAAGATTTAAAGTGCATGGATTCTTCTTCACACACCTATAATCTGAGCACTGTGGAAGGCTGAGGCAAAAGGATCAGAAGCTTGAGCCCATTTGGTACAACTTAGCAATTTAACAACACTCTTTCTGAAAAAAAAAAAATTGAAAGAGCTTGGGGATGTAGTTTAGTACAAAGGGTTCAATCCCCACTACTGAAAAGCAAAAGTATGAATCTAGAAACTGGTCCATTGAAAATTCTTCTAATCAGACAGATAAAACTAGAGCTTTTTTTCAATACCTTGTCCAAACAGAATTCCCTGAAGTCAGAAATAATATAGCATAAATACAATTATACCATAAACACAATTATATGTATACTGTATACTATTTTATTTTTGTTAGTAATTCCCACAAAGTAGTAGTATATAAAGGTTTCTAGGATGCAACGCTATAGTCACACTACAAAGAGTATGTCTGTATGTGAACTTTTATGTTTTATTGATCCCAATTATCAACAATAAGAAAATTGTATCAACCCCTATAGAATGAGCTATCTTTCTATTTCTTCAAAGAAAATATTATAATTAAGTAACTGTGATATTATAATTAGGTAACAATAAAATGCTATTTTTCTAAGATTCTATGTTTTTATTTAAATTTTGATTTTGTTGTAATTTGTTGTTCTAAATAAATATTCATTTTTGTATCTAATTTTGCACCAGTTACTTCCAGTTGTTTCTTTAACAGAGGTCTCCCTTTATTATTTAAGCTTCAGGCCCCAAAAAACCTCATATACCCCAGAACAAGGTAATGAGTGGGGAAAGAGAAATATAGGGGGATAGTGGGAGTTCTGAGAAGGAGGAAATTAGCAGTAGTCATAGGGAAAGGTTTGACTAAGCTGTGATGCAGTAGAACAACCTGAAATTTGGACAATTATGTTCTAAATGAAGAAATTCTTCTTAATTTTCTATTTCCATCCCTGGATCTACCCACTCAAATACTGTTGGTTTGTTACTGATGTATCTCCTTCTCTGTATCCACATCCTTCCTGATCCCATATCTGACAACCTTTTCTGCTATGTTTTGAGGACGTAAGTTCAAAGTTACAAATCAGTATAAACCTGGTAAGTATTCAAAGTAGATGAACTTTCCAGGTTGGGTCTTCCATAGGGTTTCAAACCAGGAAAAATGTGACAATTTTAAAATATAATTTAGACTTTATATCAATTAAGTGGAGATAGAACACACATTCTTTGCTGCTTTTTGATTATGGCAAAATTGATTAATAGGAGTGTAAGAAAATCTTACCTTTAGGTTCTATGCTGAACTCATTCATTCATGGGAAGGAAGTAATAATAACATTCAGGGGCCAAGAAGAGTTTCTGCTATGAAGCAGGATTGCCTAGATTTTATGATGTCACATCTATAACTTGTTCAGATTGTGAGACAGAGAGAGAGAGAGAGAGAGAGACAGACAGACAGACAGACAGACAGACAGACAGACACAAGCCAGAGCCAGAGACGCACCATGCAATTTGAAGGGTGGGGCTCTCTGAAGGAAGTATCTACAGTCACTTCCTGTCCCATCTGGGGTCACTTATCCCACTGACAGCTGGCAGGCTCTGTTTTTCACAGGTCTGGTGATTCATTGGGCCAATCAAGAGGCCCTGAACTTTGGATAACTCAGCATCCAATGAGCTTATTACAAACCAGTCTGGGAAAAGACAGCATTAGGGACCCTGAGGGTCAGTTCTTGGGGTCTGAGAAACAAAGCTGGGCACACTTGGAAATAGCTGAATAGTTGCTGAGTTATGACAGGAAGAGCCAAGAGCCATAACTCCTAGAAATGGGAACATAAAGGCAATAAACCCCGAAAATGACTTCCTTCTTGCTAAAGGTAGACACCAGAGGGCCTGCTGAAAAGCAGCAATGTTCTTGTCATCTAATCAGCCCTTCCCTAAACTCAGAACCAGGGATGAGATTTTTACCTTGTGCTGTGACTAATTGTATTTTACTCACTCCTGCCTTTGTTTTCCTCAAGATTGGTGCCTGAGCTCTGGATTTCTGCAGTTACACTACCCCATGTCAGCTCTTCCAAGCTAGGAATTGCTGGCTTCTATCCTCACCAGGCTCTTAACCTCCTGGGCCTCCTCCAAGTGTGACTTCTGATTGGAACACAGAAACACACAACAACCTTTGTAAGACTGTGTAGAGACTGCCATATTCATTATTTTTTTATTTCCTTTCTTGCAACTATCCTATAAGACAAGTACAATGATCAGTTTCACAGGTTAAATAAAAGAGACTCAGGGGTTGAGCCTTTGTGTAGGTCACATGAATATTCATCTTTGCTGTGGTTTTTATTCCTCTCTGTGCAGCATACATGAAATGTGCTCCCCTTGCCATTCTTAATAACTGGGGGTAATAATATATACACAAGATAATTTTGAGGATTAAATTAAATCCTTAGTATGAAAATGCCTAACACATGGTAGATACTTTAAAAATAGCAGTTTATTTTGTCCTGACCTCTGCTTAGAGAACCTGACCCTGTGGACAGAATTTGGGCTCAGTATATGTCTAGTGCAGCTGGAGATACGTGGTATATGTCTAGTACCAAGACACAGTAGATTATAGTAAGTGTTGGACAGAAGAATCAATGACATTTGATGGAAGCATTAAAATTCTATTAGCGGGCTTGGGGTTATAGCTCAGGGGTAGAGTGCCCACCTAACGTATGAGGGGTCCCAAGTTCATTCCCCAGCACTACACACACACACAAACACACACACACACACTCACATGCTCCATATAGAATTTGTAAAACAACAACAACAACAAAAAAAAACACCTAATGACTGCCCTTTCTCCCTTACTTCATGCTACTCTTGACTATATACTCTTTAGTCTGTAACATAAACATAAAGATGTATTCTGTTGTTGGATTTCTCTTTACCTGAAGCTGAACTTTTTCAACTCATCCCCAGCTGTCTGTAAGAACATGCTTCTCTTATGTTGCGTGTAGCTAGTCATGGCATCTCAGGCTTTCCTAGCTTGCTGGTAACTTTACCATCTAAGCTACAACCAGTTATGCTGGACTAGGAAGGCTGAAAAGTAAAGATGTATTTGACCCAGTGAGTGATCCTAAAAGGGCGGGGCTATGCTGCGATGGAAGTAACACTATACTACAGGTGGGAGCTCTGTGCTGGGGATGGCCACCTGCTGGCTCAGCACCTTTCTAAATAATTAAGCAATCTACTGAAAGCTTGGAATTTGGAATCATAGAAAAAAGCTCTGGATAGGCATCCAAGTTAGAAGTCTATAGATGCTTTCCCCCTAGCCAGCAGTTCCATTAAGGAAATTCATTTTAGCATTTTGGATGGATGAAGAGTTTAGTTCGGTCATGGACACATCCAGTCATTACTCAGTCCTCAGTCAGCAGATTCAAAGGAAGTGGAGAAGGAAAAACCCAGAGCTCAGGGCCATTTGTATGCCCAAGGTACAGCTGCAGCCAAACTTAGCAGAGGATACCCAGGCCCTCGCTCCAACTATGTAGGGCATCTCTTAGGGTTCATGAGTAGCATAACTGATACTCAATACAAAAACTGCCTCTAGATTTTTGATCAAGCTCCAAAATTAAGACTCTTGGAAAAAGATTACAAAAAAGTCCACAGAAAAAAGTTTCTCAACTATTGAAGGATTTAATGACCTGGAAATTCTATGTTCCTAAAACCCTCTTGTCCCATGGCTGGTACTACTTTGTGACTACCAGAGACTCAGCTGTTTCATACCCTATGGTCAACTCTATTTCTGGCCAAGGAGAATGTAGGAAGCCTTCAGGTATCAGTTTGAGGGTCTGGCCTCGAGTTGGCGCTGGTGTGTGTATTCTTGCCTTACAGCTTTTGATCAAGTCTCAGCTTGTGACTCACAAGTTCTGCATCTACATTCTTACCCTACTCCCATACAGCTGAGCTCCTTCTTGAAGTTTCACAACTTGAAGGTAGCTTTGCTGTCACAGGAACTTGCAGGAATCAGAACTTCTCTGTTGTTTGTCAGGCACCAAGCAGACTCATCTCACACAATGCTGACATTGTCTAGAAAAACCTGAGGCCTCACATCAGCTGTGTTTTGCACTCATCCCCACCCGGCTCAGTCTGCCCAGATGTGATGCTTGATTTCACACTGCTCATGAAACAGTTGATTGGGTGACGGAACATATCCAGACCCAACATTTCTGTCTGCATGTCGAGTTCTAGAGCATGGGTGAAGTTTGCAAAGACAGTAGGATAACTAGAAATTCTAGTGGTATCACTGAGAATCAAAGAGAACCACTTCCACTTCTGAACTGAAACCCACCAACCATTCCAAGAAGCCCTGCTTCCAGCATCACATGTTCATTTACATCAGCCTTCCAAAACCTTGGTATTGCACTGTATGCCTTCATTTCAAAGGACCAGCCAGTTAAGAATCTTAAACTGCTGTGAAGCATTAAAATTTTCTCTAAACAATAACTACACAGAGGATCATTTCCAAGATTGAGATTTTGTTATTTCATTTCAGGCATTCTAAATTAAGCCCTGGAGAAACATTTTACTGCTAATAAATAACTGCTTGTTGTAATATGCATTATTGCTGAGATAATAGGCTACATCAATATCTATTCATGTTATTGTAACTGGGAAATAAGATGGGAGAATACTACTCTGTGTCCCAGGATTGAGAAAAAGCAAATGTTAATTTTTATGCTGTCACATTTGGTTTAAATTATCTATTCTAAAATATAGACATGTATTCACTTTCAACATAATGAATTCATTTGTTCCTCCGCCACGTTTGATTTTTATCAAATTTCTTTCTAAAACAATTTTATATGATAGATGAACAAAACAGTCCGTTACTTAGCAATTAATAAATACTACATTGAAATTCACTAAAAGTAAGTGTTGGTGGAATTTACCATTTAGAAAGGGAGCTTTATGTAAAACTTAAATTTTATATTTTGAAGATTGAAAAAACTCTTAACTCAGATTATTTTGTGCAGCTGAGGATTTAGCTCAGTGGCGTAAGCACCTGCCTGGCAAGTGCGAGGTTGTGAGTTTGATACTGGTACCCCAAAAAAAAGAAAAAATAAAGATTATTCTGTGTGTTTTTTTGATGGCCTACATTTCAAAATCTGTCTTTTTTTTTTTTTTTCACTTTTGAAGCATCTAGATATGCACCAATTTTTAACAAATAGTATCAACTCTACAGCTGGACACTCAGTTGCAGGATTTGATTTAGGTTTTTAATCCCCAAGAAACGATTGCTGAAAAATCAACTATTTTCCCCCTGTGGTTACTTTAAAGCTTATTTTTAATAAGGGATTTATTACAAAATAAATTTGGGTAACACAAGAATCGCGAAATAATTGCTTTGGGAGAATCTAAAGTTGCTCCAAGGTTTTTGCTTCCAATTTCAGGATCGAGCACCTCTAAAATTGTACAACTGAGTAAGGATTAATAGGGAGGGAATTAGTCATAAATAATAAGAAGAAACCAGTTTAGTAAAATTTTAAATCCAAGTTAACAGTTGGCCTGACAATAGCTAGTCCGGTGAGATTTATCATGGCTAAGATATGTCTTCTAATTTAAAAAGAAATACTATGCAAATTATGTTTTAGCAATTGTGATGTTAAGTTAAAAAGAATCTTAAATTTGTTGAACTTTGTAATGGAGAAACTGGAAAAGCATGAATAGTTAGAAAAATCATCCTATAAGTTTTAGAGTTTTTTTTCAAATCTGAGAGCAAATTTTAGCTTCTGTAGTTGACCAATGCTCTCTACTAAAACAGCCAGGATTTGAAGGATCATTGTCCCAGAAAAAAGGGATATTGAAGAAGGCTCAAAGTTAGGCATCGATTTTTTCTATAAGGTATCTAGTGATTCTTAAGTGGTGGTGAGGAAATGCTAGGAAACTAATCGAAACAATTAAAACAAAGAGTAGAATTTTTGGCAAAAGTTGGATTTTTGAAACTGCTAGAGAATGGAGGTAAATAGCTAGGTTTTCATTTGGGATTCTTGGAGGCTATAAATACCTCTTTAGTTTTCCTCCTTAGATAAAAAAGAGACAAAGATGTGTAATAGTACCAATGTTACCAAACATTGTAATGGAGGTCCTAGCCAGCACAATCAGGAAACAAAAAGGTAAAATGATTAGAAAGGAAGAAATAATATGCTTAGAAAATTCAAAGTAATGTATAAAGCACTGCAGTTTATAAAAAAATTTAGAGGCCTAGATAAAAGATCAGTACAAACATCTTTTGGGGCTGATGATATAATTGGGTTTAATCTCCAACACCACAAATAAGAAGAAAAGAGGAAGAGGAGAGGAAACTTTGTATAGTTCTATATAACAACAAAAATATTTTAAAGTAAATGAAATATATTATTTTAATAGAATCAAACTTATCAAATGTTTAGTATTACAACTCTTAAAAAATGTGCAACACTTCTATGCAGAAAATTATAAAACATGGAAATAAACTAAAAGAAGACATAAGAACATGTGTGCCATAGTCATACATTGAAAGACTAATATTATTCAGGTGTCAAGTCTCCAAAATTTGATCTGCAGCATATACTAATTTCAGTCAAAATCTCAGCATATTTTGGGAGGTGCATAATATAAATCAAGCAATTGATTTGAACATTTATATGGAAATACAAAAGTCCAGAAATAGCCAAGATAATCATGAAGAAACACTAATTTGAAAAAACTTATACTACTATATGTCAAGACTAATTATTTGATGATAGTAATAAATTCACTGTGTTATTTATGCAAGGAGAGATAAATTAAGGGAAAAAAACATACTAAAAATTTCCAAACCAAAGAAGGACCCAACTGAAAAAGAGAACAACAGGCCAATCTTCCTAATTAACATGGACACAAAAAATTCTCAGTAAGAAATCTAGCAAACAATGCAACAAATCATCAAGAAAATTATACACCATGATGAAGTAAGAGTCATCCCAGGAATGCAGAGATGGTTCAACATATGCAAATCAATAAATGTAATACACCATATCAACAGAGTCAAAGACAAAAATCACACAGTCATCTCAGTAGACACATTTGACACATCCAAAATCCATTCATGATAACAACCCCTCAGAAAATTGGAATAGATGGTCTTTATCTCAATCTGATAAAAGCCAGCTATTACAAAGCAACAGCCAACATTGTATTAAATGATCAAAAAACTGAAAGCTTTCACTCTAAAGTCAAGAACAAGACAAAGATGTCCACTATCACCACTTCTAGTCAATATAGTTCTGGAAATATAAGCCAGAGCAATTAGGCAAGAGAAACAAATAAAAGAAATAAAGATAGGAAATGAAGAAGTTAAACTATCATTATTTGCAGATGACATAGTACTCTACATAGAAGATTCCAAAAACTCCACCAAAAGACTGTTAGAGTTAATAAACAAATTCAGCAGCATAGCTGGATACAAAGTCAACATTCAAAAAAAAAAAATCAATAGCATTCCTGTGTGCAAATAACAAACTCACTGAGAGAGAAACTAGGAAAATAACATCTTTCACAATAGTATCCAGAAAAATTGAAATACTTAGGAATCAGTCTAATAAAGGATGTGAAAGATCTCTATACTGAAAACTACAGTACTCGGAAAAAGGAGATGGAAGAGGATATCAGAAAATGGACAGATATCCCTTGCTCTTGGGTAGGAAGAATCAACATAATGAAAATGACCATACTCCCAAAATTGTTGTACAGATTTCCTGCAATCCCTATCAAAATATAAGCACACCTCAGAGCTGGAGAAAACGTTCCTAAAATTCATTTGGAACCAGAAGAAACCTAGATGAGCAAAAACAATTTTGGGCAACAAATGCAAGGCAGGGGGCATCACAATCCTTGACTAGAAATTGTACTAGAAAGCTAAAAATTCCTTGACTAAAAATTGTGCCACAAAGGCAAAAAAAAAAAAAAAAAAAAAAACCAGCACAGTACTGGAAGAAAAAACCACAGACCTGAGGATCCATGGAACAGATTAGAAGATGCAGAAACAACACTACACATACTTGGCTACTTGACCTTTGACAAAGGAGCCAAACATATTCACTGGAAGAAAGATAGTCTCTTTAATATATATTGCTGGAAAAACTGGCTTTCCTCTTGCTGAAGACTAAGCTAGACCCATGTCTATTACCATGCACTAAACTAAAGTCAAAATGGATCAAAGATCTAAATATTAAAACATAAACACTAAACAAACAAACAAACAACAACAAAAACCAGAGACACTAAATCTGCTGGAAGATAGAAAAGGTACAATGCTGGAAGACATAGGTGTAGGCAAAGGCTTTATGAATGAAACCTTGATTCCACAGGAAATGTCACAAAGAATCAACAACTGAGATCTCATTAAAAACCTTTTACATAGCAAAAATCACCAAGAGAGTGAAAAGACAACCCACAGAGTGGGAAAAATCTTAGCCAGCTTTCCCTTAGACAAAGAACTAATGTCTAGAACATACAAAGGACTGAAAAAATCGACCCCTCAAATTCAAAGTCCCAATTCAGAAATGGGCACTTCATTCAACATCTTCAGTCAATCAAGAAATTCAAGTTGTTAAAACCACTGAGATCCCACCTCACTCCAGAAAGAATAGTTATCATCAAAAAATCAACCAATAATAAATGCTGGTGTGGCTGTGGGGAAAAAACTACCCTTCTCCACTTCTGGTGACAGTGTAGACTGGTACAACTACTTTGGAAATCAGTGTGGCAATTCCTCAAATACTGAGATTAGAGATCCCATTTGACCCAGTTATTTTCCTTCTTGGTATCTTCCCAAAAGAATTAAAAGCATCACACCACAGCGATATATGCGTGCCCATGTTTGTAGCAGCACATTTTGTAAAACCTAAATCTTGCAAACAAACCAAATGCCCACCAACTGATGGATAAAAAAGACATTTTTTTATATAATGAGGCACTACTCAGTCATGAAGAAGGATAAATGAGACATTTATAACTAAACAGATGTATCTGAAGACCATAATCATAAGTGAAATAAATTGGCCACACATGTAGATATTGCATTGTCTCTCTGGGTGAGAAACTGAAAGTGTAAATAACCAAAATATACAATAGATATTGTGAAATAAGAAGAAATTGTTCAAAAGGAAAAGGGAACTAGGGAGGGCAGAAGAAGGAATAGTAAAAAATGAGAGAAGAAGAATAAAATGAAAACAAAATTTCATGAATAAGGAGGGGAAGAGGGGTTGAAAGGAGGGGAAGGGAATGTGGAGATAAAACGAATCAAGATATAACATGTACAGGTACAAATTCCTTATAATGACTGTGATCATTTTGTATACCTAAATTGTACCAGTAAACTTAATTAAATTTAAAAATTAAAGTTTTAAAGTCTGGAAGCAAACCCAAATACGATCATTTCATTTGTGACTGAAACAACACCTAAGTGCAATGAGGAGTTTTTTTCCATTGATGATGTTGGATCAATTGAATAACAATATTTAAAAAAGAAATTATACTCTAGGTGGATTATATATCTAAGTGTGAAAGGCAAAACTAATAAGCTTCTGAAATAAAGGCCACAAGAAAGAAATCCTCATGCTCTTGGGTTAGAGAAAGATTTAAAGCATAATGGTTAAATAAAATAAAAACCAAACCAGTCATAACTGATACATAGGACTATGCAAAGTTAAGAAACCATTGGACTAACAACAGCATTAAAGAGTGTGAAAAGTCAAGTCAAGAAGAGAAAGATAGCCAGGCATGGTGATTCATGCCTGTAATCCCAGCCCTTGGGAGGCTGAGGCAGGAGGATTGCTGCAAGTTCAAGGCCAGCCTGAGGTACATAGTGAGACCCTGTCAGAAGAAGAAGGAGGAGGAGACGGAGGAGCAGAAGGAGAAGGAGGAGGAGGAGATGGAGTAGGATAGAAGGAGGAAGAAGAAGATAATTTACTCAATACATATAACCAAAAAGGAAATATAAATAAAATATGTAAAGAACACTTGCCAACAAAGAGAAGAGCCATTAGATAAATGGCAAAATATGCAAGCAGGAACTTTACAAACAAAGGTACCTCCATGGCAAGTAAACATGTGAAAAGATGCTAGAAGTTATTATTTGTTCTGTAATACAAATTCAAACCATAAATTGTCATTACACACTGCAAGAATGGCTAAAATATAAAAAAATTACCAGATTTTGCCAAGGATGGAGACCAATAGGAAATCTCATATATTACAGGTGGATATGTACATCAGTTAAAGGCACTTTGAAAAACTGGTAAGCCAACCAAGGTGGAACAGACTTGTACCTTTTGATGCAGGAGTTTCAGTTCTTGAAAAGTTTAGTTGAATTGATAAAAACCTTTCACTGGAACTACTACAATGTAAAAGGAGACATCACTTAATAATTTCAGAAATTATTCTATTGCCAAAAAAGGGCTATTTTGAAAATCAAGATAAAATGGGCAGATTTCTAATAAACTACAACTTTTAAAATAGTCACATAAGAAGAAATAGAAAGTAAGAATAGTGCTGTAATTGGTAAAACTACTAAATCCTTAATTTAAAACTCTCTTACAAACAGAATTGTAAGTCCATTTGGTGTAACAAGTGAATTATATCAAATATTTATTATTTTGAGCAATTCATAGAATTAAGAAGGAATCCATTTGACCACATTGAGTGCTAGCGCATTGTCTTTTAGGGCAAATGGCACTATGATCTTGCAATAGGAGATAAGAAAATTTGTCCTAGAATAAAGAGTACTTATATAGTCAAGGTAACAAGACCACTGCCCACTGATTTTCAATATTAAAATCAATCTATAGGCAAACTTTGGTATACGTCACTATAGATAGTAGCAAATTGCACACAGCATTAGGTTTGACAGTGTGAAGCAAGATCTATAAAAAGCGAAAGTTAAAAAAATCAACATAACGGGGCTGGAGATTTAGCTCAGTGGTGTAAGCAACTGCTTGGCAAGCATGAGGTCATAAATTCAATCTCTGGTACCAAAAAAAATTAAAAATTAAAAAAAAAGCATGAAAGATAGAGACAATATTTTAATTTTGAAAAGAAAGGAACCAAGAAAAACTGTTGAAAGCTGATGATACAGGAAACAGAAATTTAAATATAGTATTTTAATTCACAAAGATGATCAAAACAAGAGAACAAAAATCGCTACAAAAACTGTCAAATATTGACAAAAGAGAGAAAGGAAATAAAATAGCATAAATGTGCTAAATCATCATTTCTCATACCAGAAATTCAATGAGTAAGAGTTAAGACCATTTTTATTATTTAGTAACATAGAGTTAATGGTAGAAAAAATGAAAATTGAAATGGCTAATGAATAGAACTATAGGTTGAAAAAGGAATACTGGAGGGTTATTAATTTTTATTATTAATTTCTCTAATGTTTAATTTTTTAAAAATATTTATACTACAAGAAAGCATTGTTAATTAAAAAAACAGTTGGACTGGCATGAGAATATGGAAGAAAGATAAATTAAAGAGTATATCAAAGGTATTTCTTTCAAAAAATTTAAAAAAAATTTTTTTAAAAAGTACTTCTTCCAGTATATGAAGAAAAAGAGATAACACAAATTGAATTAGAAGTAAAGGAACTTTTCAATAAAGGATACTGGAACAATTTTTATCTACTGAGATATGCTCATGTCACATCTTGACCTGAAATATAGTAATGCCAAGTGATTAATCAAATAAAGGTAGCAGTGAAACCATGAAAGTAGAAGAAATCAAATGTGCTATCTTATTTCCTCTTGGAGGAGTTTCCAGGCATAGAAGTGATTTAAAAAAGATAGTTTCAAGGGAAGTGTTTAATAATGTAAAAATTAAAAACCTTATTATTGACAAAATGCAGTCCATATTGGTTCAAGGGGAAATAACGAAGTGTGGGGAAATAGTTGCAATAATAAGGAAAAAGGTTATTATATCGATAGGATATTAATGAGCAAAAGATAAAAAATAAAACTTGAAGTTATTTTTTCTGTAATTTTTTTAGTGTTTGAAATAGAAAACAAAAGGTTTGAATAAAATGGGTTTTCATATATTGCTGGTGGAAATACAGCTGAAAATTATTTAGAAAGTAATTACCAATACATATTACAAACTTAGAGAGCTCTCTAACTTCTACCCTCATTATTTCATGTCTAAAAATTGATTTTAAGGGAAAAAATCAGAAATTCTAACAAAGATTTGTACATTTTAGAATGTTTAGAATGTTTCAAATGAGAGAGCATATAAAAATCACTTTCACACATTCAACAAACATTTATTCATTGTTTCCTATGAACCAGGCACTGGTCCAGGCACTGGTGATAAAAGTGTGAGTGAACAGACAAACTGCATGCTCTCACTGAGCTTACATTTTAGGGTATTTGATGATTAAGGGACATGTTCAAGAGGTCTGCTATCATCTCAATTATGGAAAACAAAATGTGAAAGAGGAAAATAACATCAAACTTTTAATTGGCTCTTTTTGTAGGGATAGGATAGGTGGTGTTTACTTTCTTTCTGGTACTTACTTAATATTTTCCAGCTTTTCTAACATGAGTATGTATTATTTAGCAATTTTAAAAGATACATACATATATATTTACTAAATGGTGATAAGAAGTAAATGAAAATAAAGTCTAAGTGCTTGGCAAAGAGTAGTTTTTCAATAAATGTCAGTTTCTTTTCCTTTGCAATCTGAAGACTGATCTTTGTTCCTTGCTGTCCTCCCTCTTTACTATGGATGGTTTGGTCTGTTGCCACCACATTTTTTGCATTTTTTTGCAGTAGGTATATTTTAACTTTTAATTAAAACTACCATCCTTTTTATTAAATTGGTTGCCTATTATTTTTAGAGAACCATTGCTTGAAATAATTCAGACCTGCAGGAGAGAGACCTTTAGGCAGAAATACTTTGTACAGCACCTCAAATCATTCCACGGAACAAGTTGCTTTCTTTACCATGGTAATTGATTGATGCTATGTTTCTATGGTTACTATTCTTCTTTACTAATGCTAAAAGTTTCCAGCCTTAGTCTCCTAAATATAAATGAGGAGATATGCTGATCTCTAATGGCATGAGCATTTTATTGACGTTTTCTAAGCTCTTTTTACTTAGGGTACTATTTTCATATACTGTAGTTAATACTATGTCAGAATTGTCATATAAACCTTAAATTTTCCGCTTTTATCAAGCAGCTATAAAATTACATGTTTGGCAGGCACTTGCTATTGTAGAATATGCCATATATAGAGTTTCTTTCTAAATTTCAAAGATTATTTGGACTATTGCCTGCAGATTATTTGTGTATACAAAGTGTATAGAGTACAACCACTCTGTTCGAGGCTGGAGTCAGTTTCTTGAGACTTTTGTTTATTGAAAGCACCTAAGGACATGTATTACACTGCAGCCTGGAAATTCTTCATTCAGATGAACTGTGTGTTAGCTTTCTGTCACTGTGACAAAATACCTGAGAAAACAATTTACAGGAGGACATATTTATTTTAACTTGCAATTTCAAAAGTGTCAATTCATGGTCAAATGACTCCATTGCTTTTAGGCCCGTGTGAGGCACAATTTCATGGTGAGGGAGGAGAGCAGGTAGTGCAGGAAATCATCTCACTTCATGGCATCCAGAAAGCAGAGCATGAGAGACAAGAGAGAGAAAAAAAGGGACCAGACCCAACATACAGACACCTAAGTCACACGTTTGTAACCCACTCCCTTCAACTGGGCATCACTGCCTAGAGTTTTCATCACCTCCTACCAAAAATGCCATCAAATGATGAAACCATCAGTGGGTGACTCCATGGCTGAAGTGAGAACCCTCACGACCCAGTCACCTTCCAGGGGCACTGCTGAGCACTGTGGCACTGAAGACCAGCCCCTAACATGTGAGCCTTGGGGGACAAAGCAAATCCAAACTGTGCCAGCTAATTGTCTGGAAATTTCCGTGGAAAACTGACAGGACTTTAGGAGGGATAACAAGAGTCTGACAGGATATTCACTATATTTGCCCACTGGTTAGGGAGTCGGTACATAGGCAGAGAACAACAGAGGAATTTCCTGCTGTGACAGGACTGCAGGAAATGCTGTAGTTGTAAACAGGCCAAGCACTGGCCAGGATAGAAGGCTAGGAAAGTGCAGCAAGACAGATAAAGGTGGTTTTGAAGGGAATCTCAGCGGCTTTTAGAGTATTAAAAGCCTTAATAGCTAATCTTAATTGAGTACAGTGTACCAGCCAGTATATTGAGAGTTTTACCTGCTCCAACTCTTTTAAACCACAAAAACCCTTATGATGTGGATACCATCATTATCCCAAGTTTATCACAAGTTTACTGGGTCAGCAGTTTGCTCCTAACCACTGCTTTCTCTTCACGGGGTGCAGTGTAGTTGTTCTTTGGCAATAGGATTGTTCGGCAGTGCTCAAGGGTATCCGCTGTTAGGGTCTCCTGATTAACACCGGAGCTACCATGAGAGGCCATAATAGGGAAATACATAGTATCAGGGTGATTTGCAAATACAGCAAAACCTGCAGTTGAGATTTTACAAAGCTGTGCATCTTTAGAAAATATCTAAACTTAGAGGTGTGCTGCACATCTTTATTCTTTGTGTTCTCATACTAACCACTTGCTTAACTTGCATTGTGCACACTTTCAAATTTGCCTTCAGCAGGCTCTAAAGTTGAAAGCCATTTTTCTAAAGTGTGGCAAGATGTTGTTGATCCAGCGAGTTAAGTGTCATGCTTCATAAATATCCAACCAGCTGGAGCTGGAACCACAGGAGGGCAAAGCCTTATATTAACTTTTGGTTAAAAAAAAAAAAGAAGAAGTAAAGGGAATAATAGTTTTAGAAAATCAACGGTTAAAAATTATAGCAAAAAAAGAAAAAAGAAAGAAAAAAAAGAAAAAACAGTGCCATATTTTATAAAGGGTTTGAGCTTTGGATGCGAAATTAAGTCAATATTGGGTGCTTTGCATTTTGTTTACATTTTAATCTGCTAGTTTTCCACAAAGAGGTTTATACAGAAGACATGTTACAAGAAACACTTTAAAAAAAGAATTATAGCATATTATGTATAACAGCAAAACCTTGGAAGTAACTCAAATGCCTATCAGCAGAACACTAAATAAAAATTAGAGTATATTCATGAAATGCAATACTCCACAGAAATCTCTTAAAAAAGCAACCATCTATTGTTAAATGTTGGAATAAATTTTATCAATATAATATTGGAATAAAGAAATGGAAGTAAAAGAATCCATACCGAGTGATTCTATTTGTAGGAAGTTCATAGGCAAAACCAATGTATACGCATTTTCCAGTTATCACTGTTCAGAAATCAGCAGCCCGTCTAGATGGACTTTTTTTGTAAGTGATCTGTCTTTTTTCTCTGCCTGTCTTAAAACTGCTGTCCCCCAGCCCCCTTTTTGTTTCATTGCGATTTTTCAAAAATTTATCCTGGTTGGGAATCCTTTGGGTTTACTACAACTAGTGATGTGTGTCTTTTAATGGCTCTGAAGAGTCTTTCTTTGAATAGTGCCCCTTCCATATTTTGTGTGTTATCTGACGACAGTACTCAACTTGGCCCATGTCAACCTTTCCTGCTTAACCCCCTTGCTTCTTAACCTCTCCACATTTATCCCTCTTCTGTTTTCCGTTTTTCATTCTTCTTGTCTTCTTTCTTTATTCATTTCTTTGGATTTATCTTCCATTCTCTTTTTTTTTTCCTCATCAGATGGTCTAATCTGCTACAAAAATATAAAATCTGCTACAAATTGACTTTTCAATTTGAATTATAATACACGCTTCAAGCATATTACATGAACTATTCTGTGTCTGATATTTTCTGTATCTGATATATTTGTCAATTTCTTCCTGTATTCCAATGTTTCTGATCAACTTCACCCATGACATTTTCTTTTCCTATTTTGAGAATTCTTCTTGATTGTTCTGGAAAATTATCTCTTTGAGAATTCTTTGAGGACTGAATTAAAGTCGCTTTCCTCCAAAGAGGTTTATCCTTGCTTCTCAGGGACACCTTACTCTCAAGCACTTTAAATTTTAGACTGAGTTGAATTCAGATTTGTACTTACAATTACTTTCTCCACCCCCATTCAAAGCAGAGTCAGAGAAGTTTCCTTTCCACCCCTTCTCAATATCAGTGTTTACTTCTCATTCATCCTTACTCTAGGACTATAACTTTTAGGATTCCAGATAATACTAGGTTCCTTTATTAGATTTTCCATGAAGGATCAAATCAAAGCTTTATCTTCTATCTTTGAATGCTATGTAGTTATCAGAACAGAAACTCAGCATCTTCAGCACTCAGCTACATCTTCAGGGCATAGGTGAGATGGTGGTATTTGTCCCCTTCCCAGTTTTCCTGTTTTCACTTTCTATGGGGTTCTGCATTCTCTAACTTAGTGCCAACTCAGTAATGCATTTAAACTAGTAGGAGTGTTTTTCGATGTCAATCTAGTATTTTTATTTTTAGGCAGGTGGTTCTTGCAGACTATCTTATTAGCTATGCCTCTTTAGAAATGGGTTCCCACATCTATCATGTGAAGCACAATTATTTTCTGGTAGGTGCTACTCCCAGTAGTGCCCTAATTTAACTACACATAGTTCTATGGGCCATGTAAATTACTATTTGCTATTAGAAGAAATTATTCTTTCTTTTTCTTACCTAACATCAGAGAATAATTAGGCAGGTGACAGACTTATTTGGGGGAATGCTTGAATGGTAGAAGGCTTCAATAATACCAGAATTACATCTTCACATTTTAAATCAGTCCAAACATTCTTCACTATTTCCATTGTTGGAACAGTGGGAAGCTTGGAGTGGGTTTTATAATGCAATCATTCTTCCAAATGCATAATATGGCACTGGTCCGAGCCGCTGTCACCATCCCAGAATGAGCAGAATGAGTCCAACTTCTACTGTAGCAGTCTGAACTGTGGGAAAATGATTTGTGGATTTATAGGGATGGATGAGGACCGTTAAAGCTATTGTTCAAGTTTGTTCTGTAAATTATCTTTCTTTCTCCTCCCTCCTGTTCCTTGTTTCCTATTTCTTTCCACAGTATATCATATTTTTATAAAAGTCACTGGCTTGGAAATTCCATTTAGAGATCAATAACAGTATTCACAAGTGAAGCAAGATAAAGCTACATATCCAAAAGAGTTATTTTGCAGAATTAGAATTTTCTTTCTTGTAACGAATCTGTTTCTAAACAATTATTCTAAAATTATTACTTTAGCAGGCAATCAGATTAGAAAAAATGAGAATAGAGGTAATTTGTAATAGTACTTCTTTTTAAGTACAATATGCACAGGATGTAATTAATATTAATAGTATTCTTTTAATTTTTATGTTTTTCTGGGTATCTGAAAAATAAATCCAGCTTTCTACCAACCCATACTTTGAATTTGCATTCTTGCTGTCCAGATGAGTTGTGCTACAATGAGTTTCTATTATTTTCAGTGTTTCATCAGCAGAGTTAAAAGAAAATGTTCCTAAGTAAGTTCAGCCTAATGTTCTGAACATTGTTCTAGTATGCACTGAGTTCTTTAGCTGAAACGGATGAATCTTTTTTAAATCGCTCAATTGTAGCACACCACAGATGAAACACATGTGAATTCTCTCGGGTAAGACTTCTCCCCGGATTCTATTGTATTTTCCCCAAAATAAGGCCAAGCTAAAAAATAGCCTTAGTATAACTTTTTAGGATGCTTGTAATATAAGCATGACTCCAAAAATAAACCCCAGTTGAGATAGTCGAATGAATGCATTTAATATGTGTGTTTCAACATACGATGGACATATTGAATTATAAAATAAGATAGTAATACATAATTAAATATAAATAAATAATGCTATTTACATTAATACTTATAAAGGATAATAAATGATAATTCGGTATTTGTAAATACCCAAGTGGGGATTGGACAAGAGGTGAACACCTATGTAAACAGATGAACTCAAGACTTACTGCAATGACCAATTAGAGTACAAACTCAATACATAAGTATCATGCACACTTGGTAATGAATGGCTGTGGTGTGTCTAATACGAATCTTCTTAACTCAATATATCATGTGCCATAATGGACATACTTAGTGTACTAAATTTTTCATCACTTTCGTGTGGACCATCATACTTAACTGTCATCATTTTTGTTGCCACTCCTCTCCCGGAAGTCTTTAATAACACTTGACTTAATAGAAACTTTGTGAAGCCCAGCCTGCAAGAGGTCATGACTTGAGTGAAGAATTTGTGGGATAAAATTGCTGATAGCTGCATTGCCAATGCACTACAAGCAGGCTACATGGACAAGAAATGCTCATTTAAGGAGATCTCTATTGCTGGACATGAGAAATTGGGGCTAATATTTCTACAAGAAATGGAACTGCAAAAAATTCAGGCCAGAATTCAAGGTTTAGAGCATTACGACAATGTTCCAGAAGAAGATGACATGGCTGTATTTGAGCAAATAAAGACTTTTATGCATGAATAAATGTAAATTATTATATGTAAGAAAAATAAGACATCCCCTGAAAATAAGTCCCTATTGCATCTAAGACCTAGTTTTATTTTCGGGGAAATACAGTATTTGTATCCATCTGCACTTGAAAAAAAATAAACTTATGATTTAAATTCTGGGACTGGCAGAAAAGGAATCTTAGATTTTCTCTTTTCTTTGGAAACAATCACAAAGTCATTGCGTAGGACAGTATTGCCACTTAAATGTCTACCCTTGCACTCTTGAGAATAAATGGCAAGTTCCCATTAGAAGCTCGGGATGTCAGTGCATTTTCCACATGAGACTTAATTCACCAGCAGTGATCAAACAGCTATGACCAAGTCCACCATGAGTGAGATTGCTGCATTAAATAGGCATTTATTTACCTCCTTCCCTCTTCTTATCTTCACAAAAACCATAAAAAAACAGCCATTATTATTCTTCTCTTACTAAGATGGAACCAAAGCAAGAGTGCCTACGGATATGTAGTTCATAATCTTAAAATAGGAAGGATCCCTACCCCATATCTATCCACAGAAGGAGCCAGTTTTCAGCCCTCTGATGGTTAATCTTTTGGATTCTTCCTGGGAACAGGCAAAGACAAGATGCTTAGACATGTGCAGGAGTCTCACTGTGGGGGTGAGTAACAGTGGAGTGCTACTGTGGGCAGGGGATCATGTGCCTGGGGACTCATCAAGTAGACTCTGAGAACAGGAAGCAGCCTGACTCTGACTCCTCCCACCCCACCTGCAAAGATGAAAAGGGTGTCATGCACCATACTGTCTTAGTTGTTGCTGTTATTTTTCATTCTCCTTTACACCGGGCACTGAAAGATCGCTGGGGATTGCTCCTCCCCCAGAGGTTGGGGTAATGACTGAGCAGCAAGGAGAATTTCCCACAACAGCAAATTTGGAATTGACCCTGACTGGCTGTGACATTCTCAGAAGCACCAATTACCTGAGCTTTGTGCCTGCCCACTTCCAGCCTGGCCTACTGATCAGTGGCCACCTAGTAGGGTCTGGCCCTCATCCCCCTTTAATCTTCATCTTCCTGCTCAGGGCCTACAGGGACAGAAGCAGGCACTGAAGCGTGAGGACTCTGCACAGAAGCTAAGCACCAGCTCCTATAAACATCTTGACCAGGAGCTGCACTTATCGCATTCCAATGTTTTATTGTGTTTGTTTGTTTGTTTGTTTGTTCAGGTATTGTCACCCAGCTGACCTCAGACATGTTGTATCGTTTTGAAGGCTTAAGCACTAAGATTCACTGCAAGGCAATAATTATGGAGAAGAAAATGAAAATACCCTTGATTAAAAGCAATGAGAACCTATCCATGTTCATTCTTTGTTTTTATGGGTCTTTTAGGAATTGTCATCTTCCAGTGTGGGTAAGATTTCCTGCAGTAACCGGCAGCAAGGAGGCCAGGGTCTCCATTTGGAATGGGCTTACCTTGAAGGATGAAACATTTCGAGCATGTCAACTTTACTGCTTTTGGCATACAGCATTAGTTCTCTCTGGAATGTAAACTGGAAGACGTGGCTCTAAAAATGTTCATTTAGCTCTAGGCAAGGTTTTTCAGCTGATATGAGCTGGGAAGTGGGGCACAGTCTCCAGGCCTTTCCCTTTTGGTTTTCTAATAGCAGTCTCTCAGGTTCACTAAGTAAGCTCTCTCTGCACAAGATCCTGCCCCCAAGACTGCTTTACCTTTCATCTCGATAGGTATAGCAGGTTTCTTCTTAGGGGAGAGCCTAATTTGTAAACTACTTGCCCAAGTTAATGACACAAGGATTTGCCAATGAGCAATGGTAAAGAAAAGACTGATAGAAATGTTTTAGTTAATTAAATGTTCTGGAAAATAAGCCTGGCATTATCATTTGAACTGATTTCCAAAGGAAGGCAGTTCCAGACACAGCAAAACTGTGCCAAAACTCATGCAATCATTCATTGATAGAATCAGGAAACCTTCGAGGACCTTGCTGTGAACAGTGGTTCTTTCTTTTTGCCCATAAGCGTAGCTGTGCAAGTGGGCCACTGAGGTAAATGACTGCTCAGAACTTACTGATGGCCACCCAAAAATAATTATTTGATGAAGGAAGAATTTTGTGATGTTTGGAGAAAGATGATCAGTCACCTCAGATTTTGTGATAACTAAAAATAGGGTATAGTGTGCAAAAGAATCAGATGTTTCAGTCTGGATCTGAAATGTCCCCCAAAGGCCTGTGTGTGAAAGGCTTGGATCCACTGTGCTGCTACGTGGGAAGACATGGAAACTGCGAGTCAGGCCCTGAGGGAGGTCAAAGGTTTCGGATATATGCCCTCGGAGGCGGTCATATGACTCTGGTCTTTTCTTCTTTCTTTCTCTTTTGCTCCTAATCTTTTCCTGCCAAGTGCCCCTGGCTGGCCATAGGCCGGAAAACCACATGGCAAACAGATCACAGACCCAAACCTCCAAAACTGTGAGCTGAAATGAACCTTTTCTCTTTTTTACTTGGTTATTTCAGGTGTTTATTACAGTGAGGGAAGCTGTGGGAACAGGTTGTTGAGTCAGAGCTTGGGACTGGAAATCAGGAGGAGAGCAGGGATCTCAGGATCCCGGGGTAGATCTGGAGAAGGCACAGAGCCGTCAGGGCCCCGGGGAGTATCCCACTAAGGGCAATATGGAAACTTCGGTTCTTAGCAGGGCCCACCCTGAGCCAGGCTCCAGGTCCTGCAGACAGGATGGGGAGAAACAATGATACTTGGATGGGTTCAGGACACAAGTGCAGACCTGTAGCCTAATTGGGTAAGGGGCACAATTAAACTGACTAGATATGGAGAACTTTATGAAAAGGTACAGGCAGATGTACCAGTGACCAAGAACACAGCTGATTTCCAAGACACCGAAGAGTAAGGCAGACTTGGGATGGAGCTTGTGCTACATTATGCTGCGGTCTGAATTGCTCCACACCCGGGTTGCAGGGTCATTGGGTGATAACTATGCAGCTTCCACTGCTGCAGTGGACCAGCAGGAAGGGCCACAAATCAGGAGAATCATTACAGAGGAAAGAACATGGGCACAGCTCAGGGAGGGATCACAAACTCAAATCCCCACAGGGACCAGGAGGGCAAAGAAAGTCCATACATGAAGCAGGCAGAGGTTCACAGTCACAGGAAGAGGTAGAAGAGATGAAGGGCTCAGATGCCAAATTCTTGAAAATTACATATCAGTAATCTGGTGTGTGCTGGAATCAGACTCAACTCAGGGATTAAAGTTCACAGCTTCTAGTCTCCAGTGAGATTTAAGAAAAGAGCTCAAAGATTCAAGACAAAGTTGTCCGATTCCAAGGAACTCTAAAAGGGGAAGGGGAGAAAAGGACCTTAACCAAGTATTTGTAATGTAACCACAAATGAACCTAAGGAGGGTGATAGGGAAGATGCCTATAGCAGCCTCTGAACTCAGAGCAGTCACACGTGTTTTCATCTTTTCAATGGGCATGCTAAGACAACGCGGGGAAGGTAACTTGGCCAAGAATGAATATAACAAAGGAGCAGTGTACACCACAGAAGTCAGAATGAAAGGGCAATGTTTGGACTAGATTAAGGCTGTACAGGTACTAAACACAAGAAAAGACTTTTAAAACTGTACAAACTGGGGCTGGAGATATAGCTCAGCAGCACAGCTCCTGCCTGGCAAGTGCAAGGTCCTGAGTTCAATTCCTGGTACTGAAATAAAAAAGCTGTACAAACAAGGAGAGCAAAGGTATAGATTTGCTGCTCGTGGCCAATAGTAATGGTAATAGAAGAGAGAAAGTAGAAAGAAACAGAAGCAACAATCCCAATTTTACTTTCATCTTTATATTTAGTGGTATATTCTTCACATCTAGCATGAAGAAATACAATCCCAAATTGTCAAGCTGGGCAAAGCCTAACCAGGAAAGGACCTGGCAAGACCCTGCTGATCAATCTCTCCATTCTCCAGAGGAACCAGAGCCACTGTGTGGCATCACCCACTCTACCCTGAAAGCTTTGCTGACAGGACACACCTGGGCTCCATCTGCAACTGAAGGAAACAGGTGAGAAGCATCCTGTACACTGGCCCAGGCCCCAGCCACATCCCACAGCCCTTTCTGTGCCTCCCCAGCCTTGGGGCCACTCTGTTCCAGCATGGCCCCTTGGTGGTCACTCCAGCGGTTCAGTGGGTCACAAGTGCAAGGCCTTGGATGTGGCAGTTCCATGAGGCAGTGGAGGAAGGTGCACAGTGCTTGACTACAAAAGCCATCACAGCTGGCACGTCACCCTGCACACTGTGGTAGAGTCCCTCGGAAAGAGGCGTTAGCCTCCTAAAGAGTCAAGCGCACTTGGGATGGAGCTTGTGCTACATTATGCTGTGGTCTGAATAGCTCTGCACCCGGGGTGCAGGGCCATTGGCTGATAACTATGCAGCCTCCATGGCAGCAATGGACCAGCAGAAAGGGCAGAAAATCAGAACCATTACAGAGTTTTTAGAAAACACCAAGAAAAGCAGGATGAATGTTAGTCAGAAAAAGCACTCCATTTTCTATTTGCCATTGATGTGACTTTAGAAAAGTCATTTGGTCTCTCTGCCACTTTTCCCATCTGTAAAATAGATGAGAATGGTGTCCTTGCATAGATTAAAAGGTTTTGTCATGACTTCAGCTGAGACAGCATATGTAAAAGAAATCTGTGAATGCTAATGCTATTATTATAGTGGTCAGGCAAGCCTTCTTACCTATGGAGAGAGAGAAAGACCATGGAAGTACAGTTATCCTCCTGAAGAAGCAGGGTACCACTCATCTGGACCTCTTTCTCCCAATCATTAGACATTTTTGCATATCCAATGAAAATATAAAAGGTTTGTATAGGTGACATCTAAATCTTCATGGAAAAAATGTCAGCCTTTTTCTATTGTTTCTAGGTAGTGAACTTTTGGAGGGAGGTGTTGGCAATCAAACTCAGGGCCTTGCTCTATCCCTAAGCCACATCCCCAACCCTATGGGCTCTTTTAGGGGCACAGAATGTCCCTATGCTGTGTCCTGTGGCTTGCCTAGGTGTGTCAGGACACTCAGTGTTTTGAGATTGGTGTCACTTTGTGTCTCAATATGAAGCATATCTTAATGTTGATGGCTTCTAAATTTTCATGTTTCTTTCAGCTCTCTTTGGATTTACCTAAAGTTTAGCCCTTAAAATGAAGATAAAAGAATTCTTATTTGAACAGCAAAAAAGATTAAAAATATAGTATGTGTGGATCTTGGTTTCTTTGTGTTTTTTGTTTTGTTTTGTTTTTTGTCTTTTGTTTTGGATACCAGGGATTGAACTCACAACTTCGTGCCTACCAGGCAGGTGCTTACACCACTGAGCTAAATCCCTGGCCCTATTTTTTGAGACAGGGTCTCACTATGCAGTTCAGACTGGCCTTGAATTCACTTTGTAGCCCAGGCTGGTCTTGAATTCACAATGATCCTCCTGCCTCAGCCTCCCCAGTGCTGGGATTAAAGACATGTGCCACCACGCCCAGCTTGAATTTTGGTTTCTAAAGATTATTCTCCACTAGGAGGAACCAGGTCTCTCATCCCCACCTCTGCCTCTTGGTCCCTTCCTCTTCTGCAAAATTCTATCTCCCTGTTTCCTGTTGTCCGTATTGTGTCAGAAAGCCAGGAAATGCTCAAGAATGATGGAAATTTATCAAAGGGACACAAGAACCTTTAGCCAAATCTGGGACACTTTGAGCATTAAAATACACAGTGACATTCAGAGATTGTACACAGTGAATCAAAGAACTATGTGAGTCTACACTCAAACAGATAATCAAGGAACAAGACAAAGTTGTTCCTTACCCTAAAGCCCCTATTATCAATATAGAATGAGTGATGAGGTTAGTAGAAATCATCGTTTGACAATTATCACAGCAATATTTGATTCATGCACCAGTTATCTATGAATGCTTAAACTTCTGGGTGAAAATTTGATGATGAAGGGGATATTTATGTAATCTAAAAATACCTCCCCACAAATCACTTCCTGATTGCACGAACACCCCATTAACCAAGGTATAGAGGGAATGTGCTCCACACCGAATCCAGCAGAAAGCGCACAGGACTCTACCTTCAAGACACACACAGCCTAATGACTGTCTTCTCATTGGGGAGACTGCTGCACCCCACACTTGCCTTGTCCCTGCTCCCATCCATCAGTCCTGTGGCCAGTGGATCCTGTCACAGTGTGAGTCTGGTGACATCACATCTGAGCAGTACCTTCTTGTGCTCCAGCTCAGTCTGAACCAAACCCCAGGTCCCCACAGCAACCACCTACCTTGAGGACTGACTCTGTGTCTCTGCCTCCCATGACTGTGGCTCTTACATACTTTACATGGGCCCTGAGGACAACATGTTACCCTTGCTTCTGGGACCAAGCTCCCTCCAGGATCTGAAGAGCCTATTCCCTCTTGCCCTTCCAGTCTTTATGCAGAGAAATTTCTTCAGGAAAGCTTTCCCCAGAAAGGATTTAAAAATTCAGTTGTTTCTGTATCTCTGTTATGGTGTATAATGCTTGTTAACATACTGATTTCATTTCCTTTGGACACGTACCCAGGAGAGGGATCACTGGGTCATAGGGTGGGTGTGTTTTTAAGTTTTTGAAGAGCTTCTATACTGTTTTCCATAATGACTCTACCAATCCACAATCTGATTAATAGTATATAAGACTCATATTTTCTCTACATTCTTATCAATGTTTGTCATCATTTATTTATAAAGAAGTTGTGATATATACAAATATATAAGCACATACATATATAATGAAATATTGTGTAGACTTAAAAACTAGATCCTTAAAGAAAGTGAGATCCTGCCCTTTATGACAATGTAGATGATCCTGGATTATATTATGCTAACCAAAATTAACTCAGGCACGCACACAAAAACACTTCATGATCTTACTTGTATGTTGACTTTTCAAAACCTTAGTACATAGAAACAAAGAATAAAATGGTGGCGGCCAGGGTTAGAGAAGCATGGGAAATGGGGAGGTGTTTGTTAAAGTGTCCAAAGTTGTAGCTGTAGGGCAATTCAGTCTAAGGATCTAACATTCAGCATGATGACTACAGTTGATAATAGTTTATTATGTTCTAAAAATTTTCTAAGAAAGATACTCTCACTGAAAAAGAAGAGATAACTATATGAGGAGATGGAAATGTTTATTTGCTCAATTATACTAATCATTTCACTACTTATAGGAATATTGCACATCTCACAGTTCATCTTAAACACACAGTCAGCCCTCCTTATCTGTACCTTCCACTGTGTGGATTCAATCAACTATGACTGAAATTGTTTTTTTAAATTGTGTCTGTACTGAACATGTATAGATTTTTTTCTCATTATTAGTCCTTAGGCAATGCAATCTGAACACTATTTATATAGCATTCAGATTGGATTAGGTGTTATAAATAATCTATAGATGACTTAAAGCAAACTTAAATTTTTGTGCAAATACAATGCTATTTTATTTTTATTTTTTATTGTACATGTTTGTGATACATACTAAATACATCCACTGTGGGGAGTTGGGCCATGTACACGTTGAATCTTAATCCTTTTCATTTTGCTTTCCTCTCCCCTCTTTCCCCTCTCCTTTTATCCCTACAACCCCTTCTGATTTGCAAAAGGTCTACCTCCCTGTATCCTGTCACTTACCTTTTATTATGCTTTTTAAATTACTTATATTTGGGTTTTCTCATTTAAGAAAAACCATGTGATATTTAATGTTCTGTGTCTGATTAATTTCACTTAGTATTATGGTCTCAAGGTGACCTATTTTCTTACAAATGACTCAAATTTTTCCTTTTCTGGCAGAATGGTACGTCATTGTGTGTAAATACTACATTTTCTTCACCCATTTATCTGTCAGTGAGCATATAAACCATTTCCAAGATTTAGTTATTGTGAGTTGTGCTACTATAAACATGGTACTGTGCCATTTTATATAAGAGACACAAATATATATGGATTTTGGTTTCCAATATCCCATGGGTATGGAGGGCCAACTGTGTTCAATTTTCTTAATAAATAGTAGATAATTAAATAAGAATAAAATTATGACTTTCTTGTACTCCCAACCCCTGCTTCATTTCCTCTGTGTCTGCTAATACTTTCTAATTTATCGCATGACCAGTCATTCATGTTTGATAATTGTCTGAATCCCACTGTAGAAATGTTAGGGGAAAATACCCTCTGCCCCTTCACAGTGAAGGCGAATGATTCAGTGACCACGTGCCCTAACTGCTCTTGGTGCCATCGCCTGGCTCAGCTACTCCGTTTGGAGCACGTGCATGGTCCCCAGGTGTGCAGTTATCCTAGGCTCTGCTGCCAGGTCGATGCTGGGGTGACTTGGCTCGTTTGCCAACACAGCCAAGGCACGTGTACATAGGTTCACCATCGCTGCCATGGCACATATGTATAGGTTAGCCATCGTTGCCCTAGAACATGACAGACATGTAATATATATGTATATATGTTTATATATATGTTTGTTTGAATGCTGAGTGAATCTGTATATGCTGATTAAATCCTACTCTATCACCAGCATGTATTAGACAAGCAACGGGAAACAAAACAAAATAGCAACACTTTCTGGTGTACAATACAGGTTCCTGGAAAGAGGTGTTCCCAACGGGAGAGGGAGAAGATGCTCCAGAAGAGGTGGGACTGGCGAGGACAGACAGTGGGGATTCAGGAAGAGCTTGTGCTGAGCTTGCGAGGAGGGAGACCTCAGGGAGCCACGTGTTACCACCCTACTCCACCTTTCCTGCCTGTCCTACTGGTCTTAGTTCACCTCCCCCCATAACCCCCAGCACACCTGAGGCAAAGATTTGAGGTCTTGATGTGTTAGGGAGGAATTCCAGGCTGCAGCAGGAGGCAGGAAGTGAGACAGGGAAAGGAAGGAAGCTGGTCCTTGTGCACAAATGAGCAGGAGGTCATAGATAATCCTGCTGGGGCCTCCAGGGATGCTACGAGCCCCAGAGTGGACTCTTGGTGAAGACAGGAAGCTGAGAGATTTAGTCCTATTCCCATCCCTCCTTTGTGGAGCACGGCTGGGCTACAGAGGCACCAAGTCCCCAGCACTTCCAGCCTGCTATGTGAAGGGCCCAAAGGACAGTGGTGACATGGACAGCTACAGGTGACCAGGAGGAAGCTCAGGCATGAGTAGGAACTGTGGGCGCCTAGAGGCTGAGGCAGGCAGGAGGCATCAGCACAACTACAGTCTGCATTGCATAGTAAGTAGAAAGAGAAGTTGTAGAAATCATAAGCACGATTTTATTTAAAAAATAGAAGAATTTTTTTTGCTCTGTCACAATGCCTAGTCCAATTTTGAATTCCTGTACGATCCAGTCCCTTGTACTTTGGAAAACTATAAGAAAAGTTGGCACATCAAATAAAGCAGATTGATCATTGCCATTGCAGCTTCACTGCTAAGCTACCCTTCCTGCGAATGGCTGTCAATTAGTATCACCTAGCTTTCTAAAACGATCTCCCCCATGAAGACAGTATATGGGGCTAAAATATAGAACTCGAGCCACACCTCAATCCCTTTGCAAAGGCAAATGGCACTTGGAATTTAGTATTTAAATTTGATTCTATCATTTCTGGGCAAAAAAGTAAAGCAAATGCCATGTGTCTCCTGGCTGAGTGTACATTTCTGAAACGAGGCAAACCAGCTCAAAAGGCCTGGGCCGCGTTCAGAGGGGAGGGAAATGCCCTTGACTGTGGACTGAAGTCCAGTGCAGAGGAAGGGCTAGGGAGCCTCACAACGCCCTCTATTGTCACGGCAGGCCAGTGGTGAGGTCAAAAGCCCTTGAAAGGCAGAAAGACTAACAACCATATGAAAAAGGGGAACCTATATCCACAAGGACAAAACCCAGGGTTTCTGGGGTTTCTGCCAGAGCACAGCTTGCCTGCTGAGTGGGAAATGCCCTTGAACTCTGCAGGTCTGTCAAAACCATTTCCATCAGAAGCAGCCCTGCCTTCCACCTGCTGGTAACTGGAGAATACCGAGCTGCTTCTGGTTCTGGTGGATTCTTCTCCACTCCTGAACCTTCCTGGAATGTGACTTAAGGGGCAGCCAGCCACAGCCTGCATGTGGGAGTCAGGCATTTCAGCAGCTGCTTGGGGGTGGGGGCGCCACACATTTTAATTATCTGAAGAAGGTTACCATAGAAAGTGGCAGCAAACCTTTGGCATGGGTGCCGCAGCAAGTTGCTCAGTCAGCTGGGTCCTGCTCAGGATTCCCCTCCTCTCTGCAGAGTTCTGCATCCAGAATTGGTGGTCAAATCACTAGCCCGTTCCCTCTGCCACTGACATGGCAGGTTGTGAAGGTGACTCTGGTTCAGAGGGCTCCTGTTCAGAAACAAATACCATGTGCATTGATTTGGGGGAGTCCATGTTCATTCTGGAGGGGGTTGAAAGGGGGTTGATCTACCCAGCCTCACTGGCTATAGGGAAGCTTGGTGCTTGTGGAACTGGGCAGGAGGGTGGTGTAGACAGAAGCTGCTACAGCCTGGTAGCCATTGGCTGCAGACTCCATGTGGGGTGTCCCTTATTGCTACATCTTATTCTGTGTTATGCAGGACAAAGCCCCTAGCTTTGCTAATGACTTCCTGCTAGACAGATAGCCACCTGACATCAATCGAAAGTGCCATGCTAACCTGCAGATGGTAAGAACGAACAAGGCTTGTCTTTCATAGCACCTCACTTTGAAGATTACCCAATTTTAAAGGATGTATTCACAATTGGTGTCTTGTCTGACACAATTCAAACCTTTTCCTCTTCGATATGTGCTCTGGTAAAGAGAAGCAGTCCACCACCTTTGCTCCCCATGATGTCCCAGGACCTGAACCTGAATAGTGACTCACTCATTTCATGGGAAATATGGATGTTTCTCCACATACAGTACAGACAGACAGACAGACAGACAGAATCCAGAAAGCCCATGCACTCACATCCAGATCTGTTTCCCAGGATATCTTCCTCCCTTCCTCAACAGTGGCTGGGTACCATTTTCTTTCCTGGGAGAAAAGAGGAGAACCCTCCCTGGTTGCGTATGACTTATGGGCCTCGTACTGTGTGAGATGTTTTCATCCCTTTTTCCTCACAGAATTGTCTCAATTCATGTAGAAATCTCTTGAACTGGAAGTTACTATTCCCACTATCCAGGTTGAGAAAGATTAAGCAACTTATCCTACTTCACACAGCTAGAGTAGAACCAAGGTTCAAACAATAGGTCATTTTGACCATCTTCCTGCTATTCTTGCAGGCTTTCTTAAATCTCTAATCCAGAAAATAGTCTTGTGTACACAGACACACACACACACACACACACACACACACAGCCTGCTGGCATGTGCCAAACCCATGGGAGGTGAATGAATGAATAAAATATTTTTAGTGAATACTCATTTTCCTATAAGCTTCCCTGTGAATCCCCTTGTCAGGCCAGTGGGACCATTGATCCATGTCCCTGTTGAGTACCTCTCCCAGATGTTATCCATACTGTGCAATTACTTTTGTGTAGCGCTCCAATGGACTTTATTGTGTTCCTTTTCACTCCTTTGTTCCTCAGTTGAATCTTTTGCGTTCTTCT
Source organism: Dasyprocta punctata (assembly GCA_004363535.1). Classification (NCBI taxonomy): domain Eukaryota; kingdom Metazoa; phylum Chordata; class Mammalia; order Rodentia; family Dasyproctidae; genus Dasyprocta; species Dasyprocta punctata. The sequence continues at coordinate 217,875 of RJWM01000116.1, read as the reverse complement.
GCTTTCTTCCAACTACCCAGGTCCATACTGACTAGATTTAAACCTGGAAAAACTCCAAATCTTCAGGTCTAGAAATAGATTTTGAAATCGGCAAGGGTGTGAGACAATTATAATCCTGAAGCTATTAATATCAATGTATGGAAATTCCTAACACATACTGTTGCTGGTCAACTGTCACAAAGCATCACTCATGCACTTTAGAGCTTTCAGTGCAAGTTATCTATCATACAGATCCTGAATTTGTCATTAACACTGTCTGAAGCCCTAGCACACTTCAATATACATCTCCATCCATTATGTGGGCTTGACTATTTCATGTGGAGTGATTGACAAAAGCAGGGCAGTCTGTGATTTGATCAAAATTCCAGTTTTCCATAACTGGACACAGTGATGTACACCTATAATCCTCACACTCTGAGAAGCTGAGGCAGAAAGATTCCAAGTTTGATGTAACCTGTGCAACTTAGTGACTTAGTAAGACTCTGTCTCAATATTTTTTAAAGGGAAATTGAAGATTTAGCTGAGTTAGAAGATCATGGATTCAATTCCCAGTCAACTCTCCCAAAACTCCAGTTTTCTGTCCTAAAGTGTCCTTTAAGTCCAATATTTCCACAATTGAAGTTTCTTCACAAACTCATCCTTTCTTTTAAAATAACAGAAGGTACTGCCCACTCCAGCAGCACATATATAAAGTTACAGAAAGGAAAAAAAAATCTTCTGTTCATGCCCCAATTAGTTATGAATTGCTAAGATTTCCTCCCGAGAGGAAATGCGAATAAAACTGAAAAGACCTATAATTGCCTGCCTACAAACGTTGGGTTGTTGAGGCTTAAGGAAAAGTTGAAAATGAGAACAATTTGACTGTCTTCAATTTTCTAGGGGTGTGCATTTTTGCATATCAGTTAATAAATAATAAGAATGGTATGGGGCAGTTCAACCTTTACATCGTTTACTAGGCAAATGAGATTTTCGAATGGGGTTTTCAAGTTGAACTGTGGCTGGAGAATGCAATGATTTTCACCCTGTAAGTTTCTCCTGTGAAAAAGCCAGTGATTTTCACAGATATCAAAGGAAATATTCACTGACGACATCAATAATTAACTTTGCTGTCATCCTCCCAGAAGGGTGCATTTAAGGGAAGATTATCAAAGGACTACAAAGACATCTGGGCAATGGTGACATCACAGGATTCTAGAACTCCTTTGAGGATGAAACCGCATTATGTAGACTAACTCTCAGGGTCAAATCCTCAATATTTGATAAGCTCAGAAGCAGACGTATGTGGCTGGAGAGAATTCATCTTGCAGGCCTTGCTGCCCACACAGCCATGACAAAGAGACACAGTCCCACTGGGATGACTGTGTCTTCAACTGTTACTTAAATTCCTTCATGTGCTCATTTTTTCTTCCTTTTGTTCCTTCGAGGAGCTTATTCTACTATGCATAAGTGCTCCTCTCCGTGCTGGAAGTGTATCAAGGAAGCAAACAAACTCCTGTCCAAACTACACTGATAATCATTTCTTGTTTTCTTTGGAGGTTTATTCCAAAGCCTCCTGCAGATACCAAACTTTAGTATTTCAAATCCCTGTATGAAATGGTGTAGGGCTAGGATGTGGTTCAGTGGTAGAACATGGGCTTAGCATTTGGAAGACCCTGGGACCAATCCCAATTGTGATGGATTATCTGACAATCAACTTGTAACATCCTGCTGAACTGAATCAGTGTTGTGCTGGGTGCGGTTGGCCCACCTGAGGATTGTTACCAACAGCATAAAAACAGAACTGGAAGGGAAGAGGGTGAGCCATTGATCCTCCTCAAGAAGCTTGTCATACTGGTTTCCCTGATATGAACTCAGCTGTTCTCATCATCAGAGGAACTTGGATGTCAATCAGGATGGCTGTCGCTGAGGATGGCTGCAGTTCTCTTGGGGGAGCTCTGATCATTACCTTGAGTGTAGCTTCTTGGCTCCAGTGCAGATTCCTTAGCCTGCTGGCACAGATCCTTCATCCCCTGGCACAGACTTTCTAGCTACCACCACTGACTTTTGGGACTTCCCAGTGCAGAACCTTGATAAAGACTTGCATGAGACATTGTTGTGGGCTCTAGGCCTCCAGCAGGACTCATGGGAGGCATTGCCACAGGCTGTAGCTCTTTAGCTGGATTTATGCAGGACATTGCTATGGGATCCAGGCTCTCAGCTGGATTCGTTGGTTCTCGAGTGTGTGGACAGATCTCCTGTACTCTTTTTCATTTGACACTTTGGGTAAATACCATAAAATATTTTGCTCAATTATGTGTCCTGCATTAAATCTTTTCCCTTGTAAATCCTGCTTTCAACAGTGGTAGAACATGGTCTTATCATGTGCAAGACCTGGGTTCATTCCCAACATAACAAAATAAAGTAAAATGGTGTGGTATATGTACATCCTCCTGTATATTTCTTTCTTTCTTTTTTTTTTGGGGGGGGTACTGAGATTGAATTCACAATCTTGCATTTGCTAGGCGGGTGCTTACACCGCTGAGCTAAATCCCCAGCCCTGCTCCTATATATTTCAAATCATCTCTAGATAACCTAACATACCTAAAATGATGTAAATTCAATGTTAGTATTTGTTGTACTCTATTGTTTAGGGAATGATGACCCAAAAAACCTGTATACATTCAATATAGATGTAATGTTTAAAAGTTATTTCCAGTGTGTTTCATTGAGTCTTTGGATTAGGAACATTGTGTATAGAGTACTGACTGCATATTTTGGTAGATGAGAAAAAATATTTATATATATACACACACACACACAATTATTACATAAAAATATACTATATACTAATACATAGTCTATTATTGTATGGAATTGAATAATTTTGTGTATATACAATCTCAGACAGTGATAAATACCTTGTAAACTGTAAGCTGGGACTGAGGCAAAGGTGGAACCTTTCCATGATGGATGGCACCAGGCAGAGCTAATCTGATCTGGTGATTGCGAAGCAGACTTGGAGGAAAGGCCAGGGAGCCAGGCTGGCTCTGCACGAGGACTGTTCTAGACAGAGGGGCTCTGGGGAGCAGGACTCTGAGGCAGAACTCTGCCTCCCTGTTGCCCTGGGGCAGGAGCTGCCTGGGCACAGGATGTCATGGACTCAGTCCATTTAGAGCTTTGTGGCTGGCCTGGGAGGTCTGGCTTTGGCCCAAGTGAGAGGAAAAGTGATCAGAGGACTGGGGGCCAAGACAGACCTGATCTGACTCCTGAAACCTCAGTGCACCGCCACCTGCAGGTCCCAATGCTTGGTAGACAGCAGGCTGTAGATACGAGCCAGGGCCCATCTGGAAACACTGTGCGGTGAGGTAAGAGAAGGTATCAAGTGATCCTGGCAGGTCAGCAAAGATGAAAACCAAAAATGGATGGCTGGATTTAGCCTGGGGGGCAGGGCATAGTGACTTGGAGAACTGTGGCTTCCCTCTGTTCAGGAGAGGTAAGGATGAAGGTGCAGCTGGGGTGAGTTCAGGAGAGGATGCAGAGGAGGACTACAGACTCCCCTACCAGGGTTGCGTGAGGAGTGAGGAGCAGGGCTGTGTCAGAAGGATGTGGGATCAAGAACCAGGAGAGAGAGTGGCGTGAATGCATGCTGGACAGAGTGATCAAGAAGAGAGTAAAAAAGTGGATTTTTGTAGGAAGAAAAGAGATGGAAGCTCAAGGGGTAAGAGAGGGTAGATCTTTTGTACAACTGGGACTTTCCATAGAGCCATCAGGGATGGAGCACAGTTACAGGAGATGGCAGTGTGTGCAATTGGGCAGGTAGATGAGGTGGTGGGGGATTGAATAAATCTTCTGATCATCTATTTTCTCAATAGAATACAAAAAATGTCACATAAGCAGAGGGTGAAGAGGGAAAGAGAATTGAGATACTCCAGAAAGAAGGGAGGTTGTGAAGAAGTCTCCTGGGAGAGTAAGTGAGTGGAGGAACTGTGACGGGATTCTAGCAGGGATTTCCAGGCTTATTAATGTCCTACTTGATATTAATGTCATGAACTTGAAGTGAGATCCATCAGATTGGCTGTGTTGTTTTCCCTTTTCATGTTTAGCTGACAGACTCAGGTACAAAAGAGGTGAAGGGGTGAGTTTAAGTGGAGTTAGGATTTTTTTTTTAATCACAAAAGTATGATAAAGGGAGAAGGGGATACAGGAGTTAAGAGCATCCAATTGAGAGTTGCAGGTCGCAGAATGGAATCTGAGCTGCATGAGTGAGAAAGACTAGGCCTGAGCCCTGTAGGTTTTAGTGGGATCAGAAAGCTATTGGAGCTGGGCACAAGAGGAAGTGAATTGGAAAAAAAAAAAAAAAGGAGAAAAAGGTGAAGGCAAATTTGATCTCACCTGCTTATGAAGGGTAGGTGCATTAATTTCCTACTGCTGCTGTAACAGATTATCACAATTTTTTGGCTTAGAAAAACACAAATATATTGTGCTACAGTTAAAAAATGACAGAATTCTATACTAGGTCTTACTGGGTCAAAATCAAGCAACCAGAAGAAGTGTTGTGATAGTTTATACCTAGATGTTCCCACAAAGCCTTGTGTGCTCATGGGTGAAGCCTGGGGAGGTGACTGGGTCATGGGGCTGTGATGCTCCTCAGAGGATTAGTCCCCTGATGGAGGAGGTGTCACTGGGGACGTGGCCTGGAAGGGTGCCTCTCCCTCCCTGGCTCCTCTCTTCACACCCTCTGCTTCCCGTCTGCCATATGATGAGCAGTTTTCCTTCCCACACCCCTCTTCCATGTCTTCCTGCCTTACAGCCAACTGTAGACTAAAACCTCTACAAACTGAGCTAAAACAACCTCTTCTCCTTAGGGCTTTGGTTGCAGGGTATTGTGTCCCAGTGATGAGAAAGTAACTAAGATATCTGTGTTCTTTTCTGAAGTCTCTGAGGGAGAATCCATTTCCGAGTCCTTTCTAACACATGGACACCAGTCCTGTTTCTCAGTCCATTGCTCTCTTCCTTTATGTTCAAAGCCAGCAATCGCAGGTGACATTTTTCTCACAGAGCATCATTCTCATCTCTTCTATTTCTGTCTTTCACATTTAAGATCTTTGTGATTACACCTGAATAATGAGATGCTTTCCTTATTTAAGATCAGATAATTAATATCCTGAATCCCACCTATAACCTCACATGCCCTTTGCCACATAATGTAACATGGTCACAGATTCTAAGGATTAGGACGTGCACATCTTCAAAGGTCCATTATTCTGTCTATAACTGAAAGAGAGTTGTGAGTGGGAAAGACAAGGCCCAGGGATGACCATGGGAATTGGTGGTCAGAGTAAGGCAGAGGACAAGATCATTTGAAGAGTGTATGGCCACAAAATGAGAGCCCAGGCAGCCAAAGGAGCACTGAAAGAATCGTGAAATCCTTGTGAATTATATCAGCAATAGTCTGGAGAAAGTTAGAATTGGAAAACCAAAACCAACAGGGATTGGAGAATAATGCCTAGGTAATAAAGCCACTTTCACTTATTAGCCGTTAGATGAGAGTTGGTATCAGAAATAAATACAGCTGAAGTTGGAGTCAAGGGAGATGCTTTCTATGTCCTGCTTCTGTAGAAGAAGATTCAGTAAAGGGAATTAAAACATTAGGGAATTCTGAAATGCAAAATTACCTTACTGTATGTCTCAAGGTGAGCTATCACATTCATAAATTATTGTGTTAAACTTTTTAAAACTTTTAAACATCTATGTTTAAACAACTTGCCTATGTTCATAACAACTGTAAAGACAGACATATCATTTTTTTTGTCTTCTGTAGTTTAGAAAATAAGAGATCAATTGATTAAAAAATGAGTGGAAATATCTATATCGTGCCCACTTAATTACTCAGCTGAGTTATTAAAGACATTGTGGGAAATATAATAACTTATACTTTATAGTTACTTTCCTCCAGGGGACTAAATTCTTGGGAAAAAACCCTTAGAAACTGATGAACAATAAAAATGTTTGCCCTTAAAAAGGAACAGAGGGCTGGGGTTATAACTCAGTGGCACAGTGCCTGCCTGGCAAGTGTGAGGTCATGAATTCCATTCCTGGTACAAAAAAGCAGAAGAAGAAGGAGAAGGAGAAGGAGAAGGAGAAGGAGAAGGAGAAGGAGAAGGAAGGAGGAGGAGAAGGAAGGAGGAGAAGGAAGGAGAAGGAGGAGAAGGAGGAGAAGGAGAAGAAGGAGAAGTGGAGGAGGAGGAGGAAGAAGAAGAAGGAGAAAAAGAAGAAAAAGAAGAGGAGGAGGAAGAGGAGGAAAAGACACATACACATATACATAAAAGTTTTAGATATAATCTTATGACATCCTCAGTTTCCCAAAAGCCTAAAGATCTAAACACTAAAATAAAACTACAGGCACTAGAAATGTACTAAAAACATAAGTAGCATTAGAAATATAATTGGGTGCTAAATGACTGATGTAGAAAATTGTGTCCATAAAAGCAATACATCACTAAACTGGGAATAATTGTGGAAAAATTATATAAAATCTTGAAGAGTTGAGAAGATTACATGAAAAAGAGGAGAAACGGCATTTTGGGTAGAAAGAAGAGAGGAGTCGAAAATTAGCTTGATATACTTGGGAAGCAGTGATTATAGTACCAGTCCGATTATCTGTAGGATGTGGGCAAAATGACTTTCAAGGTATATTCTTTTTGTAAAAATTACAGCTGTTGGTAAAACGTGTCCCCAGCATGAGCAGTGCATAAAATTATTATGAGCGATTCAGAAGGGATTTCTAAATGTGTGCTAAACACTTTTAGAAGGTCTATCTTTAAAAGAAAACATCAAAGCAGAAAAAAGTTTCTTTTTCATCTTCTGAGTGAGCTCTTCAAAGATCATGTAACAGTTACTTGAATTTTATATTTTTCCCTGTGATTTTTCTGAGTTTTTTTTTTTTCCTGTTCTTGCCTCTTCAGAAAAATTGATTTTTGAAAAAACAAACACCTTTCTTTAAATTGGGATAAATAATGCTTCCATTGTTTTAAGAGTTGACAGAGATTCCAAGCTTCTGATCTCCCCTAGCCTTCTTTTGCTCTCTACAAAATGTAAGCTGTCACATGGGAGGAGGTCGGTAAAAATGTTAATACATTGTGGTACTTCAATAATATTTAGACAGAGGCAAATATTCTAAGAACACTTAATATTAAATAAAAACCAGATGAATGATGATAAATAATTCTATCTATAGCCCTAAATTGCCACATTGAAATTTAAATCTGAGACATTACAGGGAAAAATCCTGTGTACGACTCATCAAATGACTGATTTACACCAAAATGAGATCCAGATTAGGAATGTGGAGGCTGGAGAAATCCCCCCAGGCAGACTCTTCTGACGAACTCCTCTTGGCAATACATCCGGAGAATGTCACAATGAGTGTCATGGAATCATCAGATCATGGACTCACAGGCCTTGAATGTCCTCAAGTCTGAGTCCCTAATGGATGCTGAAACTTCCTCTCCAGTTCTCATTATTTAATATATTGAAACTCATAAAATTATAATTAATAATTCATCAATAGAAATATTCTAAAGAACGCACCTTGGTGACAATATTAGTCTTACGCTCCAAGGGCTAGAGGGGACAGCTTTCCACAACAGGAAGAAACTTCAGGTATAAAGCAAGTCAGAGTGTCTTGATCACCTCATGTCACTTCACTCATCCATTTACTTAACAACTATCACCGAGGGCTTCCTGCCAGCCAGGCGTGGGGAATGCTTAAGACTACAATGTCCCCTTCAAGGCAGCCACCATGACTTTCTCCCATGAGACCACCTCCCCATAGCGATCACGCTCTTAGCCTGTGGGCCTTAGGAAGATGCTTATCCAAACCATATCAGACAGTCTCTTATAAAGTGGCATTTTAGCAGAGACCTGATGAAGTCAGGAGAGAAACATGCAGGTATTTGAGAAATAAGCTTCCCAAGGACAGGGGATAGGAAGAACAGAGACCTTGAAGCAGAAAATAACTTGGCCTATTTGAGGAAGCGACAGGAGACCAGTGTGGATGAAGCTGATGTGGCCCGAGGGAGGGAGTGAAACCCCACACACCCAGAGTTCACCAGCCTTGGTGGCTGCGGGAAGGCAGGAGAGGTCACTGAGTGAGATGACTGGGGACTAAGCTGGGGCTCTTGTAATTTAGAAAATGTGAAAGGGGATGCAGGGAAAGGAGATCTCACGGTGAGCTTTCCCTTCCTAGAGTAAGAAGAAGAGCAAGGGTGTGACTATGGCAGTGAATGTGGGAATGGAGGAGATGTATAGAGATCCCTTTCCTGTCCTTGTCACATTCCAGGAAGTTTAGATTTGTAATCCCGTGGAAACATTACTGGAATTTTAGCAAGCTAATCCCAATCTACCTCTTCCAGTTCAGCCCATGGCGAAAATAAAAAAACACTAGCAGATATTTATAATGATGGGAAGCCAAGGTTCCTGAGTCTGGCCCAGATGAAGGTTCAACAAAAGAAAGGCCTCAACGCAAGGCCCAACCTGGATTTTATTAATTCATGCCAAAGGAAGTGGCTTGACAATGAGCAACTGTGAGAATGACAGAAAATACATGAGTACTGTGAGCTGGGCTGTGTAGGAGGCCTGAAATCACCTCTGCAATATGCAGAGAGAAAGGCATGCAGAAAGACCAGTCTTCATGACACAGTTGAGGTAGCATTTACTGTTTAGGTGGTGGTGCTTCAGCTCTGATGTGCAAACTTTTCTACCCTGTTAAGCCTCTTATCTCAAGGCTTGAACCCAGTTGACAGCCCTTGAATGGTGGCTCTACATCCCGCTGGGCTCAACCATGGTTTGATGGGAATCACAGGGTGGAGAAACAGCAACTGTCACCTAGCTTCAAAGATGACGCATCAGCACCTCAGCCAACCCTATGTACATTGCTTAGAGCCAATTGAAGGGGAAAGGAAGTGGATTAGCCAGCTCTGTACATATCAGTACATGGAGACAGGGCCAGGTTTAGTCAAAATGAAGATAATTGCTCTGTGTTCAAGGAGAGTCATTCGGGTGGTTGTTCAGTCATTCAGTTAAAAGGGGAAAGCATCAGAGGCTTGTAATTAATTAGACATGAAGTATGAAGAAGTAGAAGAAAGTCACTAAGGGAGCTAAGGCAAATTGTTTCAGGCAAAATTGAGAGAAGATGCTGCCCAGGATGGAGGCAGCCTCATCTCCTGTCGCACACCCTTTGGCTTATCACACCCCTGAATGCTCTCAGCTATTTATTTATCTATTTATTGATGGATTGATTGATTTTTACCCCCATGGAAACTGACAGACACAAGGCCCCTGCTCCTTATTTGGCTTCCTAAAGACCTTCTCTAATTCCTTCAAAATATAGCTGTGACATCAGCATCCTGTGAGTGGCTGTCACTGAAACTCAAAGGGATCATTTTGTGTGTGTGTGTCTTTTTTTTTTTTTCCTTTTGGGCTTCGAGACAGGATTTCACTATGCAGTTCAAGCTGGCCTTGAACTCGCTTTGCAGTCCAGGCTGGCCTCAAATTCCCAGCAGTCCTCTTGCCTCAGCCTCCCAAGTGCTGGGATTATAGGCACATACCACCACACCCAGCCTCAAAGGGATCATTTACTCTTCTGAACTTTCCTTCGATTCACCCACTATTGAGTGCACAGCTTTCCTGCCAGGGTCACGAAGCTGTGTTGTACATGGCTGTGGTTGTGCTCTTAGGCCTCAGATTTCCCCAACTGAGCTTGGACCAGTTAGAGTTCCCAGATGGTCACCTCTAGCTGAAAAGAGACACACACTTACTATAGAACCACAAACATTACCAGTGTCTATGTGCACTTTGCCCTAAAATAAAAGAGGGTGACCCAATGTTAGTTGTACATTGTGGTGCAATATTAGTTGGAGCTACTTCAGTCTCATTTTCAGAGGCCCGAAGCAGTAGGTGGAACATTCCAAAAGCAACATGCAGGATTTGCAAGAAGTGCTCATAAAACTACTGTTACACTATTGGCCAAACACCCACCTCCCAACTGCAAAAGATAAGAGAGGCTAGGAAAGGAATTGGAATTTTTTGGAGGGAAAACTATGCTGTGGGTCTTACCTGAAAGAATGGAGCTACCTGCCCTACTTAAACTAAGTATATCACTTCAAGGAAATACTTAGAGGATTTAACTGTGCTTGCCACAACCCAAGGGGGAGCTCTGAAAGGAGCACAGCTGGGTCGGGGCCTGGTTGTGCCAGGGTCATAGTGTGCCTAGTAGGCAATATAAGGGCTCTTTTGAAGAAAGAGGGAACAAGAGAAACTCCAGCTGAGCCAAATAGAGAGTGAGGTAGCCCCAGTGGGAAGTGACTTTGATTCCCAGAGGCTGAGGAAACAGCCAAGACTAACCAACCAGAGGAGGGGCACTCAACGCATCAAAGAGCACAGAGCACCGTGGAGACACCTGAGGTGGCAGTCCAGGGGAGCAGCTCCAGGGAGTAATCAGGATGATGACCTCCTGTGACAGGCCATGCAGTGCTGCCTGCCTTTCCTCCTCTTCCTCTTCCTTCTCCTCCTCCTCTTTCATTTCCTCCTTCTCCTCTCCCTCCTTTTCCTCTACTCTCCTCCTTATCCTTTATTGCTTTCTCCTTTCTTTTCTTCCTCTTCCTTATTTTCCTTTTCTTCTTTATCCTCCTCCTCTCTTCCCTCTCCTCTTCCCCTTTACCTCCTCCATTTCCCCTTTCTTTTCCTCCCCTTCCTTTTCTTTTCTTCCTCTTTCTCTTCCTTCTCTTCCTCTACCTTTCCTCTTTACCTTATCCTCCCCTTTCTTCTTTTTTCCTTCTTCTCCTTTTCCTCTTTCACCTCTTCCCCCTCCTCTTCCACCTCCTTATTCTTTTCCTTCTCTTCCTCCTTCTCCTTCTCTTTTCCTCTTTCTCTTCCTCCTTTTCTTCTCCTCCTTCTCTTCGTACTCTTCTATTTTTCCACCTCTTCCTCATTCTCCTTTCCTCCTTTAGTTCCTTCTCCTCTTCCTGTTTCTTCTTTTCTTCCTCCTTCTCTGTCTCTTCCTCCTCCTTTTCCTCCTCGTTCTCCTCCTCCTCCTCTCCCTTTATTTTCTCCTCTTCCTCTCTTTCTCTTCCTCCTCTCAACTCCCTCCTCCTATTTTTTCTTCTCCTCCACCATTTTCCCCTACTTCTCTTCCTCCCCTCCCTCCTTCTCTTCTTTGTCCATCTCCTTTTCTCCCATTCCAACAATGGAAGAGTCTGTATTCACTGGAAGTAGTCACCTCATTACCACAGTCATTAACTCAGTCAGGGCAAGGGAAAGTAGGAAGGGACAGGAGTTTTACCTCTGAAACAAGCATGAGCCTTTTGATGATTATACTGGATTCATCATATTGCAAGCAGACACACTGAAACAACACCCAGGGTTTAGAGGCAGATTTATTTTATGTTGATGTACATTGATTGGGATCATTCCAAATATCAGGCTCTGATTTCTGGTGGCCTAGGGTTCAAATGGGATAAGCAAGCAGGAAGTACAGAAGCAGAATGGCTTGTCAAATGGGAACTGGTACCTACAATATGCATACGCATCACAGTGACCAGCCGCTTCTAAGAAACAAAAGTAAGAGGAACTGTAACCGGAACTATTACCTAGGCAACTAACAAACTGAAGTGGCTTGGGGTGGGCATCTTTTGTTACATTTACCTCCTCCTTTAGTTTCCCTGGAAAACTTTTTCCGGGCATGTTGCATGTGATCTTCTGAGAGAAGGCCCAACTAGAAGCAATAACATTAGGACTGTCGGTGGTCCTGGAGTAGGCGCTAGCTGGAGTCCCCAAGTTTGCCTTCCTACAATCAACTTTCTCCCTAAGTTGCTTGTCGGAAGAGACGTAATTTAGGCCCATTGTTTCTGTAACACTACTCTGGCAAAGGAGTGAGGGAGTTAATCTGATCTAGGTGAGTGTCCAGTGTGCATTAGATGCTCATCAAATCTTGGTCAAGTGTTTGATAGATTGTTCTATTTTCTTGGGGCAATCATTCATTGAGACTAAGGCAAAAACCACAGCTAGCAGGGAGCGGGGAAGCAAGAACTGGGGTAAGCAGACTGAAAAGGCACAAAAATCAACGAAACTGGGTATGAAACAATCTTGTGAATAATTTCCTCGGGCCCCAGCTATGCATGGACAGGTCAGTGTCTGGAGTGACCAGAGCAAGGTTTTGAGTGCATCATTCCTTTAGAGTGAGCCCTAGAGGAGGTCTCCAGGTGAATTTTCCAGCAGATCTAAGGCTCACTTTCTGAAACTTGTGGAGGCAGTTAACATGCACCTGAGTTATATTTATGTGCACAAGTGTCTACAGGTATAGCTAGTCTTTTAGCTAAACATTTGTGGAGCTAGTTACAAGTTTTTTCTGTAGGGTTTTTTGTGAAAACTCTTTAAGAGCTTTGTGGCCTATATTCTGTATGTAGTTTTTATTTAATCTTTAATAGTTGTACACTTTTGAGTTATCTTTGCTACAAATGCAGGCCCGTTACTACTGCCAATGGTCAAGGCTAGGCCATATATAGTGATGATTTCTCACAGCAGGGCTCTATAAACTTCTATTGTCCTGGCCAGCCTGAGAAGATACAGATGAGAACTAAGTTATGCCAGGTGGAGGTCAGGGCCTGTGACACAGATGCTGAGCCTGAGCTGGTTGTAGGGGTACAGGTGCCAGTGCTATGGCTTGAGTTTACAGAACAAATGGTGGGGGCATTTGATTTTTCTGGGAGCACCAGGTAAAGTTTTCCTGGCTAGGGCTGATGTTTCAATCAATTGGATTCCCAGAGGGGGCTTAGGTCTCTGGATCAAACTATCTTGCGTTGGTGATGGGTTTTCAAACAGTAGTAGGAAGCAGTAGCAGGAAAGTTTTGGCTAAAATAACTTTGTCTGAGGTGACCACAGCATATATATCCTGTCAGACTTCATTCCTAACAGAGCTACTTCCATCTGTAAACAGGGTGTACTCAGCATCTGTAAGGGTGTTTATTCCATAGTGATTCAGGAGGTCAAGTACAGCATATGGCACCTGGACAGTTAGGTCTCAACCTAAGGTGAGCTTCTCAGCTTTCTTGATCAGGAGGATAGGAGCAATTGAGCATGTATCAGGTAATATGCTATGTACCCCCAAGTCCTCATATAATATTGATGGGGCTGAGTTATTGGTTTGTTATTGGTTTGTTGTCTGGCAATGTGAGTGCTGTGCCTGCCCAGGGGTGGAGCCAACATACAATGTATGGGAAGGCGGGTCTTCCTCTTGCACTTCCACCTCTCTCTCTCTCTCTCTCTCTCTCTCTCTCTCTCTTTCTCTCTCTCTCTCTCTCTCTCGCCAGCGTGGCTTGCGGCTTGCAGCTTGCAGACGTCATGAATGGCTGCTTTGGAGCCAACTTATGAACTGAAACTCCCGAGAAACTGTAAGAATAAACCTAATTTTGGGCATCAGGTATTTTGTCTCAGCAACGAGCGAAAAGTAACTAAGACAGAGCACAAAGGTAAAGGAGGAGGCAGCCCTTAGCAACTGGATCTAAGCATGTGTACAGGTGGGCCACTGGGCACTCCCACAGGCTGACAGTCTGAGTAAGCATCATTGTTTTTGTCAACTGAAGGATCCAGATTCTCTAGAAGCAGCAGCTCCAAGAAATTCATGCAATTTTTTTCTTGTAATAAGTTTCTGTCAGACATTGCAGCAGAGCTTTTGTGTCTTTTTAGCACGCAGCGTAGGTATCATTAATCATCTGGGAAACTAGTGAAACAAATTTTTGAAGGTTGAACCCAGGTCAGTTGACTTTTGGGTCCAGAACTGGGGTCTTTCCATTTAAAGGCAAAGAGGGGCTGGCTGACAGGAGCCAATCAAAGGCAGAAGAAAGCATTCTTTAGGTTCAGGCAGGTGTACCAGTAGGCTGTGGGTGGCAGAAGACTGAGGAAACATATACAGAGGGCAATGTGGTGGCATTGGCAGCTCAGAGATCTTGAACTGGTTTTACAGGCAGGAGAGATGTATTTTAGCAATTTGACAGTCTAAAGACATTTTACAGTTTTGAAGCTTCATTTTCTTCTTTCTTGGAGGACCGTGATGGAGCAGGAAGAGACAGAGAACTAGGCTATCTCAGAGCCAAATCTGTTGCTAAGGCCTCCCCCCAAATGGTTGGAGAGTTCCCAAACCCTTGTGGCAACTGAGTAAAAGTCCAAAAAGATATATGGGTTGGAAACCACAGAATGCAAGGTGATGGCTTTGTTGTTGATGGCACAGAGATCTTCCCCAAGGTGATTAACAATCTATCTGGATGATGCCAGGCTGGCTGCCTATTTATGCTTCCTGTGACATCTGACAGCAATGGGGGATCACAGTGAGGCTGCATGGTTAATGGCCAGGCCCAGAGGTGAGTCTTTAGTCCATACTTCCAGGGGGAGAGCTTTCAGAATTTCAAGATTGTAGTTATCTGTCTCAGGCTGCAGGAGTCATCTTCCTCTTGGGGAATGGTCAAAGTTGAAAGTGCAGGATGAAATGAAGGGGAGGCTGATGGCTGGTTGCAAAGGAGATGGTCACTTATAACTTGAAGAGGTCTCTTCCCAGAAGTAGTGTGGGGAGTGTGGAGCAGATTCCCCTTCTGCTCAAGCTGAGCAGGACTGACAGACTAACTGGGGTGGCCCTGGGGCTCTTACTGGAATTCATGTTTGGTGAGATGTCCTCCAAGGCTTCAAGTTTATGCTTGGCATAAGGGGTGAGAGGCAGGAGTCCCAGTTGACCCAGTGATGGTAACTTCTTTACAGAGGGAACTTTTGAAGGCAGAGAGTTCTGTTCCATTGTCTACTAAGAAAGTCACAGGTTTGTCCCCAAATTTCACAATGGCTGCAGGCTCTCAAGGGGCCAATTTGATAGAATTCAGTTTGTCTTATCCTCCCAGACCTGACAGGGCAAGGAGAGGTTCAGGTTGAGGTGGGCCTGGATAGTCAGATTTTTTTGTGTCTCACAGTTGGAGGGGACATTTATTTTTGTGTTCACAGACCTTATAACTTGTAGCCAGAGGGTATGGTAGTCTTCATACTGGATTTTCTTACAGCCATCAGATACTTTCTCTTATCAGGTTTCTGGGTAACTTGTTGATGAGCTTTTTGTCCTCCTCTTTGAAGTCTTTGAGAAATGCCCAACTGGATTGCTTTATTTAGGGGGGGGCAACATTTGGGAAAGGCCATGGCAACCCATTCATCAGGGCCAACAGTCCAATTTTTCCTCAGTGAAAATGTGGAACTTGGAATTCCTAATGGTCATCTCAGATGTGCATTAGATGATGCCATCTAATAAGGGTAGGTGTAGCTATGAAGCAGTTTTTGGGGGGAGGGCCTCAATGGCTGAATGCAGAGGATGGATAACTGGAACCAGTTCAGTTGGCTGAGAGTAGAGGAGTTGGCTGTGGGGGGTGTAGCTATAGGTGTTGGCAGCAATTGCAGTGGCCAACGAGGGTGCCAAGGCAGAATTCTCAGGAAGAATGGACCTCTTATTCCTTTTTTTTTTTCTTTGAGATGCAGGGAATGTTTTGGTTTCATTTTTAACTCCATAAAAGCTTTTTTTTCCCCCTGCTGTCAGGGAGTGTGGGTTTTGACCAATTAGTTTCAATCCCCAACTTCCTGTGTGTGTGTTATGTACTCTGGAATGATGGCACAACAGACAAAGAGTGGGTATGCCTCAGAGAGAGAGACCATTTAGATACCCACCTGGCTGTGTCTGTTGTGGGAACTTAGGTGCAACTTAGCTAAAGAGAATGTGAGGCCTCCATTATGCCATATGGATCACCATGAAACCACAGATGAGGGCCCAATCAGCCACCTTGACCAGTGCTCCCCAGTCTTGGTGCATAGGTGGAGCAGCAGATTGCTTATGCTGTCCATTCCACTCACTCACATATTCATTCAGCAGGCACTCAAGAGATTAAACATTTCAACCCCCTTCCGTTGAGAGTGGTCCTGACTAACCAGAGTTCATCAGATTCCCCTTCTGCTCAAGCTGAGCAGGACTGACAGACTAACTGGGGTGGCCCTGGGGCTCTTACTGGAATCAGGCAGGCAGGCAGACAGACAGATTGTTTCCACTTTATTTTGGGTTCTGACGTGAGCTACTCAAGCAGTGAGCTAAGAATCCTCCTCTACACCTCCAAGAGGACTAGAGAAATCTCAAGGGTGCACCTTCCCATCAGGACCTAGAGAGGTCCTTGTTCCATCTGCAAAGGTCTTGACCAGTGACCAAAGAGGTCTACATGATCAGTCTTGCTGACTGATGCACCAGATGCAATAGCAAGTAGAAACACTGAAATGACACCCAGGATTTACAGGCAGATTTATTTTATGTTGACGGTCACTGATTGGGATCATTCCTAAATATCAGGCCCTGATCTCTGGTGGTCTACGGCTTATATGGGATAAGCAAGCAGGAAGTACAGAGGTAGAATGGCTTGTCAAGTGGGGATTTGTTCTTACAATATGCATCATAGTGACCAGCTATGCATCACAGTGACCAGCCATTTCTAAGAAACAAAAGTAGCAAGAGCTGCAGCCAGAACTATTACCTGGGCAACTCAGTAGTTGAAGTTGTAATTAGTCATTACTGAAGTATACTGGAGGGGTTGGGGCCTCTTCTGTTAAAGTATTAATTACTGAAATGAGCTGGCATATTGAGATTTAAGTAACTGGGACATTTCTAAGAGTGACCTGAAAGTCACCATGACTGAAAAAGCATGGGTCCCACCAAGTGCACAAAGGGAGATGGAGATGAGGATAAACTTTCTCTTTCACACCTTGTGGGTTAGTGACTTGTTCATCATGACCAGTGCAGTTCTGCCTCCAATCTTCACCCCTCAAACTGGGAGCTCCTTGTTGGCAGAACTATCAGTTATCCTTCTGCCATGCTGGATTGTGGGCTGGAGCTTGGCCCTAAGGAGAGTGTGCAGTGAGTTTTTGTTGATTGCTCCAAACTCCCCTATGTCATGCTTGGTTTCTGTTTCTTCCTTCCTAATTCTCTCAAAAGGAGCTCTTGAGCTCTGTATTTTGAATGACTTCCAAATATGAGGGGACATTGGCCACTTCAGTCACCAGCTTGGTCCCTGGGGCCTCCAGGCAGGTCTAGAGATGCCTGATGCCCAGGATCAGTAAGCTTCAGTGTCAAGTGAATCTTTCTCCCATCATTGCCATGAGCACCATGGTCAGAAAAAGGTGGGGAAGCCTAACTCTAACATAGCTCCTGATTGCCTGCAACTAACTCTCCTCTGAATACAATGGGTTTTCCCATGTCTTTCCCAAAATTCACCACTATATTCCACAGGTAACTATCCTGTCACCATATGAAGAAACAATACTACCTCCTTACTACATGACATAAAATTTTAAATACCTTCTTTTTCATCTTCTACATGGCTATTTAGAATTTTGTATGTTTATAATACACGAGTGTTGCCACCGTCAACCCACAGAAACATGCAAGAGCAAACATACTGATGGGCATTGACTGAGAACCTCTCTAAGTATAAAGAGAGGGAGGACAGCATTTTTCTCTTTCAGCTACAGTCAAGTGTGTGCTGCTCCTGTTGCTTTTTTGCTGTGTGCTGTGGGAACTGCTTATGGTCCCTGATGGACCCCAGCTCCACAGGGGGATCTCCTCTGGCCATGATGAGAGCCACAGGCTCAGTGACAAGCTCCAGTAACACATAGGTGCCTAGGATCTTTCTCCTACCTCTGCTTATTTCTAGCTCCCATACTCCATGTTTGTTTTTAGCTGTGTCTTTCATTTCTGGATCCCTCAATAGACAGCCTTGCTTCGCCAGGCTTTCTGTATTTCCCTGATGTCAAGTCACCTCAGCTCTGCTTCACCTATGGTATAGCCATGGTCCCTGACATCAGCTTCCCAGGGTCACCAAAGCTTTTGGATCTGCTAACCCAATTTCTGTTCCTGGCTCTTTCTGGCCATCCTTGTTTGGTTGCAGATCATTTGAGCCAAGGGCAAAGAACTTGAATTTTTGTTGGAAAAGGTGGTTTTATGGGTTGTACCTAGAATGTCCCCCAGAGGATCACATGTTGAATGCTTGGTCCTCAGTGGAGCAATGTTCAGAGATGGGAACTTTGGAAAGTGATTGGCTCCTGAGGGCTCTGACCTCGTTGATGAATTAATCCATCAACAGTTTCATAATTTTATGACCTACTGGGAGGTGATGAAAATATCAAAGGAACTTAACTGATGGGAGCTTAACTGATTGGGATATGCCTTTAGGGGCTAAAATTTATTTCTTTCCCAGCCCACTTTACAGTTAAGTAAACAGCTTTCCTCCACCACACCCATCTGTGTGATGTTTCTGTCTTGCCACAGACCTGAAAGTAATGAAGCCAGATGACCATGGACTGAAGTCTCTGAAATCATGAGCCAAAAATCAATCTCACCTCTTTCAAGGTGTTTTGTTGGGTATTTTGTTGCAATAATGGAAAGCTCACTAACATGGAAAGGCAGAAGGAGGTGAGAAAAATCATTTGATATCCAAAATGGTGAGCCAAACTGGAAAAAGGGGCATTTCTGAGGAACTCAGAAATATTTGTAAGAGGTCTTTGGGTTTGGATCAGAAGGGTCAGGTCACTGGGGTTGTAACCAGGAAGGGTGTATTTCCTTTCCCTGCTCCTCCCTTCTCTCTCTGCCCACATAGCATGACCAGCTCTCCTCCACAGCAAGCCCTGACACACTGCTGATGATAAATTAGTGCACCATTGTTTGGAGACTCAAGCTAGAGATGAAAGAAAAATAGTGTAATGAAACATAATTCACACAGATAAAACTTTAGAAATAAGAACAAAGCTTATTGCTTAGTATGGTATCTTCCTTTGAAATTATCTAAACAATAATAAATGAAAACCACGATTGCTATATCTTTCAGCAGTGCACGAGTCCCTTAGTAATTTTCTCATCTCTAAAACAAAATACCTGAAATCCACAACTTACAGGAGAAGCTAATTTTGGCTCACAGTTGTAAAAGTTTCATTCCATTGTCAGTAGGCTCAAACATAGACCTGGCATGGTGGAAGGCTTATGGTGGAGGCCCCACCTCCTAACAGCACATTTAGCTTTGAACTCAGCCACAGTTTCATCCACTGATGAGTACAGAGCACTCACGAATCAATCATCTTCCCAAAACATTTCCTCTGAATGCATGGGGCATTTGGGGGACACCCCAGATTTAAACCATAACTTAAAATGTTCTAAATTGCATAGGTTTCTTGCAAAGAAGCAATTGTTTTCAATATGTAAATGAAATTGCATCATCTTTGCCAAACAATGTGCAGGGATATGAAAGAACACCTTCCTCTTAGTGTACTGAGTGTGTTTTCTCTGAAGATTGGCCTGCCAGTATTCCTTCACTTTATTATCAAAGCAAAACCCAGTCTCAGCATAGCTGGCCGCTCCTTCTCTGTGGCATAATTCCACTCAAGCAGGCTGAGGACAACCCCAGTGGGCAGCTACCATCTGCTCCAGGAGCTTCCAACAGCTTCTTCTCAAGCCCCAGTTTGGGGATCTGGGCAAGGTCACAGAGTGGTTATTCTGGAGGCTCTGCCCCTTTGCAGAAAAGGAAGGCACTGTGTGGAAAGGCTGAGGCCTGTGGACACTCTCTTTTGCTTTTCCCCAGCATGGAGCAGATATTTTGCATGCTCTCTTGGGCATATGGCATTGGCCTGGGATTTCCAGGCTCCTAGCAGGACAACATGGCTTCTCTCCTCTTCTCCCCTACCTCCTTCTATTCCTTATTTTCTCTCTCTCTTTTTCCCCTTTCTTCCCATTTCTCCTCTCCTTCTTGCTTCTTCTCCTTCTCCCTTTCTTCCCGCTCCTCTTCTTCTGTCCTTGGATTGTACTTCTGCTTCCCCCATGATAGGAACCTATAATAACAACCTGTACAACATGACAACCCAGTGACATGCTGTCAGACTGTCACAGACTATCATTGATTCTTAGCCACATGTAAGATGGAAATAAGACATTGACTGATCCTTAAGCCTGCAGATGATTAACACAATTGGCCCCTCTTTGTCAGGACTCTCTGAGTGGGGAGGTCCCAGATATACAAGATATTACCAAGACATTGACAATCAGCTGAGGGTTCTTGTTCAATTCATATAGAAATCACAATTTGGCAAACTGTAGCTCTTTTAAGGTTAATGCCCCTCGGCTTTCAATGCCAGTCACTACCAGCTCTTAGGGTTAGCAAACCCTTGCTATTCAGAGCCAGCAGCCACCAGCAGGCTTTGAACTCTTTTTAGCCATAGGAGATGGTGGGTCCTCAAAACTTTTTATTTCTCTCTTTCATTCTCTTCTGCTAGCTGCCTTCAGTATTATGAGCTCCCTCTGGTGTTATGCTGCAGCATAAAGGGCAACAGTGACTGGGCTGAACTTACTAAGGTGTGAGGAGGTTGTTTATAAAGGCAAAATGCCAAGAATGTGCAGTGTCGGATTTCTTGTTTGGTCATGGGTATGGAAGAGGCCCCTGTTGGACCTGACTGAGAAGGGCTACAGAGGGACATAATTATTCAGAGAGGTTACAGGGCAGAGCCATCTGGGATAGGTCTGCATCCAAATCCTGCTACAGCCACAGTAAATATCTTCCAGAGCAACTGTCCAATGTACCTGGATCAGGTGCAACACATTTGGGGCAGCCACAGAAGAAAAATTGAAGTACTGCTTGGAGAGCATCAAGTCCTTCTATCTTGTCTCAAATCCACTGAGAAAGCCTTCAAGCCTTTACTGAGGGAAAAAAAAGTTTTCATTAGTGATAGTCCATAGGTGAACCAGAGCTTCCCCCACATCTGCACAAACCAAGTTAACAGGTGTGCTGACAAATTGGTTCCTCCAGTCCTTGGGCAGATAAGTGGGGTTCAGTGGCTCCTCCACTGACCTGACTCCACATGGTCTCTTCCTCTCTTGAGCTGTACACCTAGTGACCATATAAGAACTGCCATTTTCTATGACAATCATGCCATAAAAATGATTGAAAATGGTGCAAATGAGTGATAGTGCAGCCTCCTGTGAATGGGTTCCCAAGAGGGAGGACTGAGTTCTACCACAGATGTCCTCTATCCACCCCTAGCTTTTCACCCAGAGTACAGGCTAGCCCAGCAGGAGGGGTGCCACCTGCCTGGGGAGTGCTCCGTGGCCTTAGGCTGAGCAGGGCTTAGTCCTGAGGGACTGGGCAGTGTGTGTGTAATTCATTTTCCCATAATTCTAACTGCTCTGGAATCCTCCTTGGCCACATTTCATTTTCTCATTTTTGCCCAAGGGTAGATGGCAGCTGCAGACATCATACCTGCCCTAGTCTGGCTCAGAATTGAGAAGCAGGTGTGGGAACACATGACGGGACCTTTGGCCACAGAACAAATGGCGTCATGTTAGTGCTGAACAGAAAGATTCCAGAAATGAATTCCACACTCAGATTTGGGACATTTTATATAGCAATGGACCCCTACCACACACACACATACACACACAGACACACACACATGCACACACGCATACACACACAACCCTAAATGTAGGAATGTTTTCACATTAAATTGTGACAGATTTTCTAAGCAAGAGCTACAGTTTT
This sequence comes from Dasyprocta punctata, assembly GCA_004363535.1. NCBI lineage: Eukaryota > Metazoa > Chordata > Mammalia > Rodentia > Dasyproctidae > Dasyprocta > Dasyprocta punctata. The sequence continues at coordinate 196,258 of RJWM01000116.1, read as the reverse complement.
CCCACTGGCAATTTTCAAACATTCTGAAAATGTTAAATGGTAAGTCAAATCTACTTTTATTTTTCCTATTTTGTTTCACTCTGAAAATATGCATGCCTTCATTTCCTTGGAGGCATATTTTTAGGGATGTAAATAACAAAGGAAAGTGTTGGGGATGGGAACTGTGGTGTTTGGAAGAGGTGAATGTATTCTTTGCACTTCAGCATATGATGAACACCAGCCTGCACATCTGTGAACTCCACCAGCCTTGTTGCCCATTTTGGATAATCTGACCAAGTAGATGTTGGAGAAAGCATCCCACTCTCCCACTATCACTGCACTTCAAGTGTTCCTAAAGCCAACAGATCAAACTTGTAGCCAGGTCATTGCCTATTCCAAAAAAAAAAAAAAAAAAAAAAAGCAAAACCTTGGATGGCCATTCATTAATTTGCTCTGTGAGTGTTCCACAGTACAGGCAAATATTTCTAATAAATTTTAACTTGATAAACAAGTGATGTCCAGGAATACAAGTAGTATGTGATCCCAAATGTCACATGATCACAACTGGCCTAATGGTTCCTCTCTCTCTCTCTCTCTCTCTCTCTCTCTCTTGCTGTGGGGTTGTGGGTGATCATCTCCCCAAATCGAGAGGTTATGGAAGAGATCTTATCTGCAGATGAGGAGAAAAAGGTGGAGGAATCCCTCACTTAAAATGAGATTGAAAGCTGGGTGTGGTGACACACACCTGTAATCCCAGCAATCAGGAGGCTGAGGCAGGAGGATTGCTGTGAGTTCAAAACCAACCTAGGTTACAAAGTTAGCTCAAGGCCAGCCTGAACTGCATAGCAAGACCCTGTCTCAAAAAGATGAAGAGAAAAAGAGAGAGAGTAAGTGAGAGAGACAGAGAGACAGAGAGAGACAGACAGAAAGAGACAGAGAGACAGAGAGAGAGAGAGTGACAGAGAGACAGAGAGAGAGACAGAGAGACAGAGAGGGAGAGAGAGGGAGAGAGAGAAAGAGATTAGGGAGATGTGTAAAATGTGGGAAACAGCCCAAAATTTTGTAGAAAAACACCACCTGAATAAGGCTTTAGCAGTGAGAGTGATGAATCAAAAACAAGTGTCACTGAATAGGTTCTTTGGTTAAAGTTGCACGTAAAGGAAGATTCCATTGAGCCATTAGATAGTAGTGATTCCACTAGTGTTAGCAAAAGTCATGCTACACAATAACCCTCCTCTCTTGTCTTTGTCATACCAACGATAAAGGTTTCCAAAGCTAAGTACAGGTTAATTTGCTTTTCTTTATATTTTGTATTTTCTTTATTATTTTATATTATATGACAGCATTATAATGATTTTTATACAAATATTTTTGGGTTGTGGAATGAATTATTTGAGTTTCCATTATTTCTATTGGAAAATTTGCTTTGATATACAAGTGCTTTGGATTACAAGCATGTTTCCAGAATGAATTATGCTCACAAACCAAGGTTTTACTAAATGTTCACACACATTTCAGTCCATGTTATTGCTATTTGGTGTAGTTTTTGTCACGAAGAAATAAGCAGCCTTGGGAACCACAAAAATAAAAACAGAATAATATTTTAAGTTTTAATACATGATCATTTCTTAAAATTGTAAGAACCTTATTGTGAATTCAAGACTTTTGCATTTTGTCTCCAATTCCACATGGGAGGAACTCTTCCCTTCCATTTGGTGCTCCAGCCTTGGCCTTGAGATGTGTGGCTTCACTCCCTTTGTGCATGGGCAGCGTCTCTTACACATGCAGGGTTGTACAGGAGAAGGAAAGCTGGTTCTGAATGGCAAATTCCACTGCAGAGGTTCTCCTAGCAACATGGCAACAATAACAAGCCCACAATACCTTTTGTCTTTAGCTCTATAAAGCAATGTGGCCATCACTCTCACCAGGGCATTCAAAGGGGTTTTTTTGCAAGTAAAGAGTGATTTCTAGGGTAAAGCACTGAAATCTGAACTCCTTAGTTGCTTTCCTTCAGTCAGCACTTATCTAACCGAGACGACAGCAGATTTTCACTTCAGATGCAGGACATCCCCAAAGGAGGGCACTGGGTAGGGACAAGATAGGACAGGGAAGGTTCTGTAGCTCAAGCTCTGATTGGCAAGTTACCACTTTGGTGAGATCACATCAACTCACTATATCTGATTCTCATCATCTTCAGAGAGAGGAGTATCTTCTTATCAGTTCATGGGAATTTTTAAAAGTCCAGATTGTTGGGTCTACACTCATTCTGCTGAATCAGAAGCCCTGGTGATCTGCTCCAAGAGGACGACATTTAGCCAGATAATTTTGATGAAAAACTCCAAAAAGGTTTATGTCATTAATTGTCCAATGTTTCTTGCCTGCCACTGGAGGATTAATGTATTCTTCATGATTGGTATGTTATGTGCATTGCAGGTACTATTTTTTCCTCTGGGAGATTTATAAAGCACCCACTAACCCATTTTCTTTGCTGTTTCTGACTGGCTATCTTCTATAAAAGACACCTTATTCATGTTCCCAATCCAGAAACATTTTTGAGCATGTGTCTCCAATATATTTACTTTTAAAATATTTAATATTTAGCATCTGTATGTATTTATATGCTTTGCTCTTCTTTAACATGGCATGTTAAATATTAACATAGGATCAACACAAAATGTGAACAATAAATGTTTTTGAAGAAACGAAGTTGAAATAAGGTTTGAAGAATTTGATTAGTGATAATCTTGGTTTAGCACTATGATATAACAAAGTAAAAGTTTTTTATATTGATGGTGAGCTCACTGTATTTTAATAGTTACAACAGATGAGAATATACTCCAAAAGGATATGTAGATTCAGTATGAGAAATTATTTTTAAAAATTATTCCCTACTAAATTATGATACTGATTTTTAGATTCTATCCACAACCATAATTATGCCAGGGTCTTATAGGCTACTAGATTTCCTTATTTCTGGATGTCAAATGGTATTTAGTGCAAACTAATCAGGAAAGCTCACTTAAAATATTGCTTATAAGCATGTTCAAAAAGTAATAAAATTCTTCACTTGGAAAGACTGGGACATGTAAAAAATTTTGTTGCTAGTATTTTTATGTGCAGATAGAAATTTTTGCATTACTCCTTTCTTATTTTAAAGAGCAGAATAGAAAAAAGAATAGAAATAATACAGAATTTCAAAAAACTGTAAGAAATCAACACTAGTTAATATATTACATATTGTTATCTTAGTAGTTGTTCAGGTTGCAATATCTAGGCATAAAACATGATCAAAAAATCAAACAACGACAGCACAAACTGTTCTTTTTGATGAACTAACAGAGATTAGCAGTATAAACATGTGGTATTTTTATACAATGAAATATTACTCAGCTAGAAAAAGGCTTTTATAGGTAAATAGAGGCAACTTGAGACTATACTCATAAGTGAAATAAATCAGACTCACATTTGTAAATATTGCATTGTCTCCCTAGTGTAAAAAATAAATAATAATAATAATAAACTGTAAGAGTAATAAGATCCAAAATGTACACAGATATTGTAATAATGAAAGGGAAAGAAAGTGTTCAAAAGGAAAGAACAACTGGGATAGGGGAAAGGAGAAAAGGAAGAAAGGAAAATATTATATGTATGTAGGTATACACATATAACTGTATGTATGTATATGTGTGCAAGATAGATAACTATATTAGTAATCTGTTAGTGCATTACTCTTAAAAAACAAAAATCACATATATTTGAAATATTTCCAGATATTCAAATATTTGTTTCCAAAATGCTCTTTTATAGCATTAATTTCTTTTGAAAATGATTATTTTCTTATTGATTTTAAAATTTTCAGCTCCTCACTCCAGGACCTAAGGGCCCCCAGGACTGTCAGCCTTGCCCCGCCGCCCTGCTCCATGGACCTAGGGGCCCCTGGGATTGTTGGCTGCGCCCCTTCCCCACAGACCTAGGGGGCCAGTGGGATCACTGGTCTCCCCTTCTCCTTGTTCCATGACCTTGGTGACCAGCAGGATCGTTGGTCACTCACCCCCCATTCAAAAGACCACAACACCCCTCGGACAATTAGCAAACCCTTCCATCATCTGCAGAACCTTGGTGGGCTGGTGGGAGCCTCAGAAACGCTTAATCCACACAGAGGATCTCAGTGGGCTTGCAACAACGTAGTGAGTTTCCCCCTCAAATAGAGGACCTCAGTGGGTAAATGGGAGCAATAGTAAATCCCTGCCCCCACCCAGCTGTAGATCCTTGGCAAGTCTGGCAAAAGTGTGGGTGAGTCCTTCTTCCATACAGAGAATACCAGGTGGGTTGAGGAGAGTGCCAACAAGGCCTCCCCCAACACAGAGGAAATCAAAAGGGCCTATGAGACACATAGTAGGGTCCCAGCTGAGGTGTACACTGTAACCAGGTAGATCTGGCAACCTGGATCAGCCTGAATCCCTAGCAACAATAGGAACTAAGAGTTGACTTACATCAATACTCCTAGGCTAGTTAGCCTAGGAAGAATATAGGACTCATCCAACAGGCCTGCAGGAGGAACTCAGGTGACTAGCCACCCCCTTCACTGTGGGATCCAGCAATTGGACAAACATCAACAGCACAGTAGGACCCTAAGACACACAATGAACAGGTAAGACTAGTGGGATTAAAAAGACCAAGATATTAACCCAAGAGATGAAAATGACAAAATGAAAAACCAAATGCAATCTCAAACGTCCAGTCCATCAGGGACAAGTATAGGAGACATCGAAATAGAGGATATTAGTAATTATACACCTGAAATTTCTGAAAAGATAGCAAGTGAAATAAAGAAACAAATCCATGAGGCTATAGAGGAAATCAGATCAGAAGTAATCTCTCACATAAAGAAAGAAATGGCAACCTTAATAAAAGAGTTGCTCAGCATAGCTAGAGAAGGCATACATAAAAAAGTACAGGAGCATGGGAAAATGATGGAAACCTTGAATGAGCAACATAGAAAAGTAGAATTCATGAAACAAATTCAAAGAGATATTCACAAAATAAAAAATTCTATTGAAAGCAGGTGAAAACATTTGAATGAAGCTGACGATAGAATTTTGGACCTTGAGGACAGGATTGCAGCTAGGGATTATGAAAGGAAAGAACTTCTAAAAGTAAGACAGCATGAAATGACAATTCAACAGCTTCAAGATGATGCAAAGAGGAACAATATAAGATTAGGCATCAATGAAGATGTGGGAGTCAACGCAAATGACATTGATAAACTATTCACAGGAGTAATAGCAGAAAATTTCCCAAACATGGGAAAAGAATCAGATATACAGATAAGTGAGGCATATAGAATGCCTAACAGCCATTACCAAAATAAATCTACTCCCAGACATATAATAATTAAGATCCCAGAAATCCAAACAGAATACTAAAAGCTGTTAGAGAAAAGATACAACTCACCTATCAAGGGAAGCCTATTAGAATCACGGCAGACTTCTCAGCACAAACCCTCAAGTCAAGTTGAGCTTGGAGCAAAGTGTTTCAAGCTCTGAAAGAAAACAACTTTCAACCCAGATTGATGCAGCCTGCAAAACTTTCTTTGAAAATTAATGGAGAAATCAGATACTTCCATGACAAAGAACAACTGAAGAAATGCATGTCCACCAAACCAACCCTAGAAAGAGTACTGAAAGACTTACTAGATGGAGATAAAAATGACTACAATTTCCAGAACAATAACAGAAAGAAATCACCAGACAGGGTAAGCAGTTAAACAAGGGGGAAAAGCAGGAAACCAACAACAGGAAAATAATATAACAAAACTGAGCTAGTACATATCAATTATATCCATCAATGTAAATGGCCTCAATTCACCAATTAAAAGAAATAGGCTAACAGAATGGATCAAGAAATAGGATCCAACAATATGCTGTATACAAGAAACACATCTGACTCAAAGGGAAACTCATAGACTAAAAGTCAAAGGATGGAAAAAAATATTCAGTGCAACAGGAACAGAGAAAAAAGCAGGGGTAGGTATTCTATTTGCAGACAATGTGAACCTCAAACCAAAAATGGTCAAAAGAGATAAAGAAGGTCACTACATACTTGTCAGTGGAAAAATTCAAGAAGAAGAGCTAACAATCATAAATATATATGCACCAAATATGGGATCACTCAACTATATAAGACAAATATTAATAAATATGAAAAACCAAATATGCAATAATACAATTGTAATAGGGGACCTTAATACCTAACTGTCACAAAGAGATAGAGCAACTAGACAAAAAGTTGGCAAAGAAATAACAGAACTGAGTCAAATCTGTGAACAAATGGACTTAGTAGATGTTTACAGAGTGTTCCACCCAACCACAACAGAATACACATTCTTCTCACCTGTACATGGGACATTCTCTAAAATAGATCATATATTAGTCCATAGAACATCCTTAAGTAAATGCAAAGGGACTGAAATTATCCCATGCATATTATCTGACCATAGTGCACTGAAATTGGAAATTAATGGCAAAAGAAACTGTAAAACCTACATAAACACATGGAAATTGAATAACAACTTCTGGAACAACCAATGGGTTACAGGTGATATTACAGAAGAAATTAAACAATACCTACAATTCAATGAAAATGCAGATACAACATACCAAAACCTGTGGGACCCAATGAAAGTAGTCCTAAAAGGGAAATATATAGCAATGAATTGTCACATCAGGAAAACAGAATGAGCACAAGTAAGCAACATAATGCTACACCTCAAGCTTCTAGAAAAAGAAGAGCAAGTCAAGCCCAAAGCTCATAGAAGAGAGGAAATTAAAAAGATCAGAGAAGAAATTAATGTAATTGAAACTAAGAAAACAATACAAAGAACTAATGAATCAAAGAGCTGGTTCTTTGAGAGAATCAACAAAATTGATAAACCTCTAGCCAACCTTATCAAGAAAAATAATGAAAAAACTCAAATTCATGCAATAAGGAATGAAAAGGGGGAAATTACTACAGATCCTATGGAAATTCAGAAAATCATGAATACCTACTTTGAAAACCTTTACTCACATACGGTGGAAAACACAGAGGAAATGGACAGATTTCTAGAAACATACAAATTACCAAAACTGAATCAAGAAGATATAACAATTTTGAATAATCCAGCATCAGCTATTGAAACTGAAAATGGGACTAAATACTTACCAACAAAGAAATGCCCAGGTCCTGATGGATTCATGGCTGAATTTTATAAGAAATTTAGAGAAGATTTAATGTCAATACTCCTCAAACTTTGCAATGAAATTGAAAGGGAAGTAATTCATCCTAACTCATTCCTGGAGGCAAGTATTACTCTGATACCAAAACCAGAGAAAGACCCAACCAAAAAGGAGAACTATGGGCCAATCTCTGTAAAGAACATTGATGCAAAAATCCTTAGTAAAATACTGGCAAATAGAATAAAATCATCAAGAAGATTATACAACATGAGCAAGAGGGATTTATCCCACGAATGCAGGGATGATTGAATATACCCAAATCAATAAATGTAATACACCACATCAACAAAGCCAAAGACAAAAAAATCACATGACCACCTCAATAGATGCAGAAAAAGCTTTTGATAAAGTCCAACACTTGTTCATGATAAAAAACCCTACAGAAACTTGGAATAGATGGTATTTACCTCCATCCGATAAAAGCGATCTATGACAAACCAACAGCCAGCATTATACTAAATGGACCAAAACTGAAAGCTTTCACTCTAAAATCAGGAACAAGTCAAGGATGTCCACTACCACCATTCCTATTCAATATAGTTCTGGAAACATTAGCAAGAACAATTAGACAAGAGAAAGAAATAAAAGGAATAAGGATAGGAAAGGAAGAAGTTAAATTATCACTATTTGCAGATGACATGATACTCTACATAGAAGATCCAAAAAACTCAATTGAAAGACTACTAGAGTTCATAAGCAAATTCAGCAATGTAGCAGGATATAAAGTCAATACTCAAAAATCAATAGCATTCCTGTATGCAAGCAACAAACTCACTGAAAGGGAAATTATGGAAATGACACCTTTCACAATAGCATCCAAAACAATGAAATACTTAGGAATCAACCTAACAAAGAATGTAAAAGACCTATACATTGAAAACTATAGTATTCTTAAAAAAGGAGATTGAAGAGGATGTCAGAAAATGGAAAGATATCCCTTGCTCTTGGTTAGGAAGAACCAACATTGTGAAAATATCAATACTCCCAAAACTGTTATAGAGATTTAATGCAATTTGGATCAAAATCCCATTAACACACCTTACAGATCTAGAGAAAACATTCCTAAAATTCATTTGGAAATGGAAGAGACCTAGAATAGCAAAGGCAATCCTGGGCAACAAAGGCAAGGCAGGAAGTATCAGAATCCCTGACTTGAAATTATACTACAAAACTACAGTGATAAAATCAGCATGGTACTGGCAAAGAAACAGACCTGAGGATCAATGGAACAGATTAGAAGATGCAGACACAACTACAAAAACACTTAGCCACCCTATCTTTGACAAAGGGGCTAATCATGTTCACTGGAAGAAAAATAGTCTCTTTAATAAATGGTGCTGGAAAAATTGGCTTCCCACGTGCTGAAGACTGAAACTAGATCCATGTTTATCATCATGCACTAAACTAAGTCAAAATGGATCAAAGATCTAAATATTAAAACAGAAACACTAAATCTACTGGAAGACAAGGTAGGTAGAAATCTTGAAGACATAGGGATAGGAAAAGATTTCATGAATAAAACACAAACTGCCCAGGAAGTGCTTCAAAGAATCAACAACTGGGGTCTCTTCTTATTAAAAAGTTTTTGCACTTCAAAAGAAATCACCAACAGAGTGAAGAAAAAGCCCACAGAATGAGAAAGAATTCTAGCCAGCTGTCCCTCAAACAAAGGACTAATATCTAGAGCTTATAAAGAATTGAAAGACATTATGTCCCCCAAATTCAAAGATCCAATCCAAAAATTGGTGTCTAAGATGGACACACACTTCTCAGAGGAAGAAATACAAATTGCAAATAAATACATGATGACATGCTCAACATCACTGGTCATTCAAGAAATGCAAATTAAAACAACTCTGAAATTCCATCTCACTCCACAAAGAATGGCTGCCATCAAGTAATCAACTGATACCAAATGTTGGTGGGGTTGTGGGGGAAAAGGAACACTTCTCCACTGCTGGTGGGAGTGTAGACTGGTGCAACCACTGTGGAAATCAGTGTGGAGATTCCTCAAAATACGAGGACTGAAGGACCCATTTAATTCAGCTATTCCCCTTCTGGATATTTTCCCAGAAAAATTGAAAATGTCATGCCACAGTGATATATGTGCACCCATGTTTACAACAACACAATTTGTAATCGCTAAATCTTGGAAACAACCAAAATGCCCATCAACTGCAGAATAGATAAAAAAGATGTCATATTTTTATAAAATGGAATATTATTCAGCTATAAAATGGATAATCTTGAGGCTTTTATAGGTAAATGGAGGCAACTTGAGACCATACTCATAAGTGAAATAAATCAAACGCTCATTTATAAATATCGTATTGTCTCCCCAGTATAAAAAATAATAAAAAATGAAAATCTGAAAGAGTAATAAAATCCTAAATATACAATAGATATTGTAATAATGAAATGGAAAGAAAGTGCTCAAAAGGACAGAACTAGGACGGGGAAAGGATAGAAGGAAAAAATGAAAAGATTATATGTATGTTGGTAAACACATATAGATGTATATATGCATACATATGCTAGATAGATAACTAATCTCTGTTAGTTCATCAAAAAGAAGTTTGTGCTATCATTGTTTGATTGATCACTTTTGTGCCTAGATTTTATAACCTGAACAACAACTTCTAAGACAACAATATACGATATATTAACTAATGGTAATTCCCTACTTTTATTTCAAATTCTGTATCATTTCTATCCTTTCTTTCTCTTTTGCTTTTTTAAAAATAAAAAATTAAAAAGAATAAATAAAATTTTATATTCATCTTTATCCCAAATGAACTGATTAAGGATATTTTTAAAAAATATTTGCTGGCTAGTATATCAACCATAGAAAAAGTCAGCAAATTGAGAACATTGAATATTAGACTTTATAAAACAATAATGAGTATCTCAAGTTGAATAATGTTTTAAAGTACTTTGCCATGAGATGACTTATCACCCTCTATGGGCACAACAGATTTTCACTGTCATTCCCAATCTCTTTAAGATTCTATCTTTATTTTTCTTTCAATCAAACACATTGAGGATGTGCACTTCAGGGTCAAAAAAAAACTTTTTTTTGCTATGTCTGTATAACTGATGCAGTTAATGGGTTTCACAGGAGGGAGATGTCTGTGCATTTTCCCTGGCATCTTTTCATCTTTAATTCTGTCAAACATTTCTCAGTGAGTGGTTATGCACATACCAATACCCCATCACACAAAATTCCCAGTACTTTTTAACTAAAGAAATTGTCTACCACTGAGAATGTATCTATGTTAAATAAATCTATTCTTTGGCAGGCTGTATAAAAGCACATCTTCATATATTTCATGATCATTATTCTTTTTCATTTGTTCGTTTGTTTTGTTTTGTTTTTGCAGTGCTGGGGAGCAAACCCTCACACATCTTCCCAAGAGCTCTACTTCTAAGCCACATCCCTAGTCCCACATAATTCATTATTGAAAGAGAATCTAGAAGCTCAATTAAAGAATCCTCTTGGAAATATCTTAACTTTCATCCATTCAGAAGCAATTCATTCAGCAATTATCCCATAGTGGATGATTCTTACTAATACTTTGTGTTTTGTGTCTTCCAAAGAATTTTTCTAACTAAAGAAAGCCTTTCAATTTTTCACTATTGTCTTACGTAAATTACCTCACTGATTTTTACCGCAGCAAATACTATAAGGTGCTATTAGATGAGAGTGACTTCTAAATATATATAAATATTTCATAAAATGTTTTTAAAACTGGGTCTGAGAATCACACACCTTTATACATCAAAACAAAATTGGAGGCTTACTTTTATATTCTGAATTCTTCATTTTCAATTACGCCCTACAATTGCAAAGGAACACCAAGTAAGTGCTCACTGGTAGCAATAATGGGTGTAAAAAGCTACATTTCAAATAGATTTCAAGCCACTTTTTAATTCGAAAGAATTTAGGTTTACAGGAAGACTGCGAAGGAAGCAGAGCATTCCCATACAGCCTTCACTCAGATCCCTTTAGTGTTATCTTACATAACCATAGCATATTTATCAAAACTAACACATTATCATCAAAACAATATTGCAACCTAAATGACAGGCTTTCTTTGCATTTTTCTTGTTCTTCTATTAATATCCTTTTTCTGTTTCAAGATCTAATCCAGGATAGCAGTTGCCCAACAGCCAATAGCCATGTATGACTTAGTGAAGATTTGCTTCATTAAAACTAAAAAACTTTGGGATTCTAGTTGACTAGGAATAACTGAACTGAAAAATGTATCATAACACATTAAAAGTGAAGGCATCTTTATTATCCCCTTGGTGTTGAAGAATTAGGGTTCTTCACCAAGGCTCTCCTCTATTGTAGTTGAAATGAGGAAGTTTGGCTTGTGGACAAGATATATCTATGAAATACTAGGGAATTTTTATTTCTTCTTTATTTTTCTTTTGAAGATTTATATCTTCAAATTCTCTGCCATAACAAACGTCTTTACTAACTGAAGGCCCCAGTGGACATGTTTTCCACCCCTGGAGGGCATGCACCCCAGTTTTAGAGCTTTACTCTATAGCTTATTTATGCACTTTTGGTTGTCCTGAGAAATTACTTTAAATTCCCAATAATACTAATAACATCTAAACTAGAAAGGTACAGTATCTTGCTCTCTATTGGTCAATTCCATATCTTCCTGAATTATTAATATGTGATAAACAATTATCAGAGTGACCCATTAAAGCACTTCATGTGCACAAATAAATTTCCCCAGGAAAAACTCCCACAAACCATCCCTCTGAAAAGATAGAAGCATCACGTAGCTTTGGTGGGGTAGGAGAAATATGGGGGCAGGCGTGGGCAGGTGGCTCCATGGACCCTTCAGCTGCATCACCAACACTGCCAGCTGTGCGTGACGCTTTCCGCACTGAGAAGGGAAGTGAAATCCCTAAGAGCTGTGCCTTTTTATTATTATCATTATTATTACTGAAAGATCAAATGATGTGACAAATGCTGAAATACACCCTGGGCCCTCTTCAGGAGGAGGGAATTATTATCCAGCTGCTCTACACGTTGCTGGAGGACGGTGGTCAATGTCAGTTCTTTGGGGGTCTCCTCAGCCTCCTTTCAGGGATGACCTGCGTCCAATGACTGGTGTATTGGCAACCTGAAGGTGCAGTCACCCATAGCATCTTGGAACGACTCTGACGGGTCACCCCGCATCAGAGCTTCCCGAGAGCCGACTGAGGCCTTTGCAGGGAACCCATTACAGGTCAGCTTCTCCTGGGGCTCCATTCCTCTCCTTTTCCTCTCCTCTACAGCACCCTGAGTAAATGTCTTGCACACAGTCATGACTCAGGATCTGCTTCCGAGGCTGGCAATGTAGTTCAGTAATGCAGTTGCCTAGCATTCATAAGGCCCCAGATTTCATCCATGGTATCCTCAAAAAAGAAAAAGGAAAAAAACTACTTTTCTGAAAATCAAGCCCTTATCTATATAAATATTTAGTATTCAAACAGCACAAATGATGTGCAAAGGAAACCTAGCATACCAGCGCCTATGTGTACTTCCAAAGATGATCTTTTTCTTTGCGTATGTGCACATAGAAATGTGTAAATATGAAAATATGTGTGGATATTTGTGTCCATTTTGGTCATCTTCTTATGAAATTTGTGGCTCCTTATATTTGCTTTTTCATATCTATCTTATTTTTGTTTTATTTTTATTTATTTTACATATTGACATATACTTTTAAATCAGTACCTGGTGCTGGTTTGGTGGTCATGAATTTCTTCAGGTGTTCTTTGTCATAAAATATCTTATTTCTCCATCAATTTTGAAAGATAGTTCTGCAGAGTACATCAATCTCAGTCGGAGGTTGTTCTCTTTTAGGGCTTGAAATACATCTCATTGCATGAATATACCATACTTATAGCTACTATCTGAGTGCCAACTATTTGCTGAACAGTCTTGTCATCTTTCTGTATTTATTAAACACGTATTTATTGTCTATTATGTGCCAGGCACTGTCTTAGGTGCTAGGGACAATAATAATTATTATTATATGCTTTACTTCAACTTTAAGGGTTAGCTCCACATTACAGATGAGAAAACTGAGGTTTAAGTAACTTGTCTAAGATAACATGATCAATAAGTGGTAGGACCAGGGTCCATAACCAGGCAACCTGTCTCCAATACCTCCTCTTTGCCAGTCTACTAGCCACATTCCATTGTCCTGCAACTTATTTTATCAGCACCCTCTGGACAGTTGGACTGCATTTAGTTGATAGCCATTATCAACCATGCAATGGCAAAAATATTTTCTCATTTATCTACACAATTTTAAAAGCTTTGAGAATATACAATTGAGAGGAGGGAGTAGGTCAGTTCATTATTTAACAGAGTAACTTGCTAGCAGACTCAGGGTCTTCCCAAGACCATATTAAAAGGTGCCTTTCTTTAAAATTAGAGTTTTAAGGAATCAAAAGATACTACATTCCATTCTTAATATGAAAATCTTAGGTTAAGCTTTTAAAATACTTCCATGCATGCCCTGCGTGTTAGATGCATATTTGCAGATAGGGTAATACCTGGATTACCATTACTAGCATCTCTAATGGGAGATGGAATGTTTTTATTGAAATTGTTCTTGTTTGTATTTTTAAAAAAAGGAAAAGAAAGCAGATCTAAAATCTGGGTCTGGTTTTAATCATAGCACAATCTTTATCAGATAATATAAGGCTGAGAAATGTTTCATCTGATATTTCAAAAGAAAAATACATGTTAAAAATGATACAAGCCAATAAGCCTTAGAAAAAGGATGAAAAAAGAAATCTCTTGCATAAAAGAAAAGTAGGCAATTCCAGAGAAGTTTCACAGGAAAGAAGGGAAAGCCAGTCAGTATTGCAGTTGTTTCTTAGTGCGGTATAATAGCTGGTTGTGTTGAACAATCAAAATTCAGTTTAGAGGAAATTGGACCATTCACACTCAATGAAGTGAGAACATAATGATTTGCTAAACATATTAAAAATCTATGATATGTCCCATGATCCACCAGCCCCTTCAATGAACATTTTGTCCCCTTCAGAGAATTGTCCTGTTCTCGTCATAGATTCATCTTACATTAAATGATTTAATGCCTATGTAATTTGTAATATCTCTGCAGACATTCTTGAAATTTTCACAATTTCATTTGATAGGACATTCCATTAATTGGAGGGAAAAGTAATTTGGCATGACTTCAAGGCCACTTGTTCAGATTTTAAGACATTTTCCTATAATGCTTTGTTATAGTGGGAATAATAAAACCTCAAACTTTCAATAAGCTGCAAAACTATTAGTGACTTTCTAGGCAATATTGTTTAGTGTTAATACTCTGTGGGATATGTTTTTCATTAAATGTGAAAGTAGTCCAAGTATATTTTATACCAGGTGTGCTAACCTTACTGTTTCCTGGAGTGTCCATAATTTTAAAAGTAATCTAGTTCTCGCTTATGTTTTTGCATGAATGTTGACTTTCTTTTCAATAGTCATAATGATTCAACTACGGAAAATAAAAACTAGCAGGGAAAAGCCGATAAAAGTACAAAGTAAAAAGTGTCAAAGAGACTTTTACTAAGTGATATACAAATCTCTCAATTGTATCCTACCAAATCTCTCTATTGTAAATTTATTTTAAAACACCTCATAGAGTGTTTATTTGTGTCAACTTCATAGCACAAATCAAATCATAAAGGTTAAATGTGTAAATCAAGCACCATTTTAAAATTCATCCTTGGATTATAAGTGGGTTTTTTTCTCATTCTCATTGTCTTGTCTTTTCCAAAGCAAGAAATTTAAATTTTTATATGACTAAAATAGTCACATGTCAGGGCACTGTAGGATTTGGAACTTCAGCTACTTTGGTGTTCACATTTTAATTTCCTAAATCCACTGTGAGAAGAAAAAAAACACAGAGTAAGTTAAAATATCTGATATTTTCCCATTATTATTCTCTATTTCTTTCCCTTTGCTATAAAATATACATGTTTACTAGAATGAATATAATTGCTTTTTTTCCTGTTGCTTAAGTCCCTTTGTCTAGAGAAAATGGTAAAGAGCTCACTCATTATTTAAGTTACTTTTTCTATAACTGAATTAATAGCATGCATATACTCAAGCAAATATGTTGATAAGAGTGAAAATCCATACAGATTTTTGGCCTAAATCTCCATTTCATAATCTCTGTGTGGATGCTTATTGCCCCAAATACCAGGTTTTCATATTAATGACAATAATGTAAGGAATTCATAAGAAAAAGAGAAGTCCAAATATTTTTCAGCCAAACGATGTTCTGCTAGTTGAAAAGCGTCCTTTTTACTCTCTTAATTCTCTAGGGCTTAGAGTGGGAAGCCCTAGTTTTGAGAACCTGCTTTATACATTCATGGTGATATATATAGACTGCCTTGTGGATTTTTAGGATAAAAATTAAGGATTTGATTTCCTTCATTTTCAGCCCAACCTCACCCTGCCACTCCTTTGATTTCTCCCAACTTCAGTGTCCTGGGCCTGACCCTCAAGTTTGTTTTACTATCCCTAGAGGCTGCTTTAGTGAAGGGAGGAGAGGGAGTGGAAGCGAACTTAAGGGCAACCCCATTCAGAAAGTCGCTGTACAGACTAGAAGCTTGTGGGAAAATAATATCTGTCACTTGCCCCCAACAACCTCCCCTGTTGAACCTGCACACGTGGCATGTTTAAGATGTAACTTGACACATTTTAGGAGGAGGCACTTCATTTTAAAAACTGACATGTTTGTTACAGTATGTGTGTCATAACCTTCTTATATAAGTAATGGATGCAATCACACACATTGTGCTTTTTTTAAAAAAATTATTATTTATTTTTACATGGTGGGGACTGAGAGAAGAAAAGAACTGATAATTAGGATTGTCCTGCTCTGTGCATAGATCATGCTTCTTCCCACTGAACTTACCCGTGCCTGGTTTAAGATATTGTCCCCAGAAGGACTGTCTGAAGATCTTCAGTTGTTAATTGGGAGTTAATGAGAGCCTAAAGGTCTGCATTTACTCTCATTAGTTTATTCAAAAACTATTTACTGAGCTCTTACTATGCATCAAGCTCTCAGACGCAGAGGAAGAGGACTGAATAGGGTGATCTCGGTACTTTCCTGGGGAGCTTCTGGGCTTATGACTGGACTAACTGCCAACATATTTGGAAAAATTATTTATAGAAAAATAATAATGCATGAAGATTTAGTAAATATCAGCTGCTTTATAAAGCACTATCAATTTTAAGTCTCACAAAAAAACTGTCTATGAGATAGATCTGAAATTGAGCCACATGATTGTGAAGCCGGCAAGTAGCAAATCCAGAAGGCTGGCTGGCAGACCAGTAACAGGCAAGAGTTAAGAGTTCAGATTATCATCTTAGATCAAAATTCACAAGGCAAGCCCACTGGATAGAAATCTGGTAGGATCCCTGTGTTGTAGTTCTGAGACAGAATTACTTCTGCTCTGGGAAACCTGTTTTTGTTACATTCTTAACTGATGGAATGAATCTGACCCACATTATCAAATGTCATAAATCTTAATTATATTCATAAAAGATCTTCACAGCAACATCTGGGCTAGTGTTGGTCTAAACAACTGAGCACTTTAGTTCAACCAACATGACACACAAAGTTAAATATCACAATACCATTATTTCCCTCCAATAAATGAGGAATCTGAGGTTCAGCCCAGCGAGGGTAGGTAACTTGCAGGTCAAAGCATGAAAATGAAACAATACCAAACTTTCACCCATTTAACTTCAACACTGATGCCTTAATTGCAAACTCTGGCTGATTTTGTAGAATAATTGCTAATTTTGTGGGGGAAAAGTCCTAAAAGAAATGCACTTGAGCCTGGTAAATTTTGATTCAAGGCAAATATTCTAAAAATGGGGCTGCCAATATGGTATAGTAAGAACCAGATTTTCCTTCCTGTTTGGAACAACTGAACACAAAGGTAATTGTGTTAGTCAGCTTTCCATCACTATAACAAATATCTAAGATCATCTACTTACAAAAGGAAAAATTTTGTTTTGGCTCACAGTTTCTGTCTCTGACTGGTTGGTCCCATTGCTTTGGACCCGTGGCAGTACATCATGGTAGGAAGTAGATGGTGAGTAAAACTGTTCACTCCTGGGCAGGAAGTGAAAGACAGAAATAGGAAGGGGCTTGCCTGTGAAGTGACTTAGGGATCAGGGGTTGGAATTAGTTACCAGGAAAGCAGACTGTTATAGAAGCCATGCCATGTGACTGGCCTTGTATGCACACATTGCTCACCACTGTTGTGTGCACTCCTGCCATATGATATTACATGCTGTGTTATGACACATGTGGCCACCCAAGCTTGAACTTTTCAGATTCCAAAAATATGAACCAAAATAAACCTCTTTTTCTTATTAAGTTCCCAGTCTCAGGCATTTTGTTATAGTAACACAAAACAGTCTAAGACATTAGGCATGCAAAGAAACAGAAAAATATGATCCATTATCAGAGGAAAAAACAACTAGCTGAAACTTACCCAAAATGATGTAGATAATAGAATTAGTAGACAATAGTTATTATATCTGTGTTCCATGTATTTAAGAAACTGGAAGGAAGCTGGGCATAGTGCTACATGCCTGTAATCCCAGCACTCGAGAAGCTGAGGTAAGAGGATCATTGTGAGTTGGAGACCAGCCTGGGCTACAAAGTGAGCTCAAGACCAGCCTAAACTGCATAGTGAGACCCCATCTCAAAAAGACAATAAATAAATAAATAAATAAATAAATAAATAAATAAAACTGGAGGAAAATAGAGACATGGAAAATTGAAATTCTATAAGAAAGATAACATCTGAGATGAAAATTGCACTGGATGGGATTAATGCATATTAGGCACTATAGAGGAAAATATTAGTGAACCCAAAAATATAGCAATGGAAACTAAACAAAATAAAACAAAATAAAATTTCAAGTGGCTAAATAATCTACTTGTATTTGGAATTCCTAAAGTCAGAAAACTGGGAAACAAAAAGAATTCCCTATATTTCAAACAGTTACCAGTGAAAAATCTATAATTGGGCCAGGAATATTGCTCAACATCACAGCACCTGCCTGGTATGGGCAAAGTTGTTAGTTCAATTTCTGGGGGAAAAAAAGACAAGAAAAAAGAAAAACCTACATCTAAAAGCATAATCTTATGGTGAAGGAATGAGTACTTTTCCCAGAAGAATAGGAACAAAGCTAGAATATTCACTCTCAACACTTTATTTAATATTGTACTGGAGGGTCTGACTAGGTAAATAAAGGAAAAAGTCATTCATATTTAAAAAT
This sequence comes from Dasyprocta punctata, assembly GCA_004363535.1. Taxonomy (NCBI): domain Eukaryota; kingdom Metazoa; phylum Chordata; class Mammalia; order Rodentia; family Dasyproctidae; genus Dasyprocta; species Dasyprocta punctata. The sequence goes on along the minus strand of RJWM01000116.1, from coordinate 177,667 downwards.
TAGTAAAATCATCTTTATTCAATGGTAATACCATCTGTTATGGCTTGTATCTAGGTGTCCCCCCGCCAAAGCCTCATGTGCTCATAGATGGGACTTTTTTTAAGGTGGCTATATCCACGATGTGTGAGTATGAATTAAGGATATGTAATAACTAAAGTAGTGTACTGATTGGTTTGGCATAGTTCTAGAAGTGGATAATGGGAACTCCACACAGGGTCTGGGTGGCACCAACCAGTAGGCTTTTAGTCTGAATGCAATAAAAGGGGAAGAGAGACTTGGTGTGGCTCCTGCCTGTCTGCCCTGCCATGGACTCTTTCTCCTCTCTCGTGCCTCTCTGCCATGACATCCTGCCTTGACCATCTATGGAATGGAACCTCTACAAACTAAGCTAAAATGAACTTTTCCTTCTTTAGCTTGTGGGTATCAGGTATTTGTCTCTGGGAAAAGTAACTAAGGTAATATCTATGTAAAAAGTCTTACTGAATCTACAAAAAAAAAAAAAAGCCACACCACTAATAAGTGGTTTAAAAAAGATTTTAGTATACAAAACAAATATGCAAAAATCAGTTAATTCTATATACTACCAATGAATAATTGGCTACTAAAATTTTTTAAAATTTCATTTACAATAACATAAAAATGTAAAAACCTTAGAGATAAACATGGCAATATATGCAAACCTGTATACATAAAACTACAAAACACTGGTGAAAGAAATGAAATATCTAAAGAAATGAAGTGATTTAGCAGCATAATGTCTCAGATGACTCAGTATAGCTATCAAATTTCTCCCAGATGCATCTGCAGAACAATGCATTCACAATCAAAATCCATGTTGAGGAAATTTTTTAGTGGAAATTGAGAAGTTGATTCTAAAAATAACAAAACAATTTGAGAAATAAGAACACATATTTTACATTGTCTTACTTTAATATTTTAAAGCTACAGTAATTAAGAGACTATGACATTGCATCAAGATAAATAAACACATTAATGGAACCAAACAGAGTAATTAAGAGAGTAATTAAAATCAGTATACCACTAGCATCAAGATAGACCACAAGATCAATAGGAAGAAAACAGAGTTCAGAAATAGACCTAAACAGATACGCTCAATTGATTTTTGATGCAAGTGTAAAGATAATTTAGGGAAGAAAGTATAATGTTTGCAATTAACGCAGATAGAACAACTGGATATTTATTATGATTTGGATCTTAAATAACTTGCAAAGTCTCCTATGCTAAAGGTTTGGTTGGTAGCCTGTGGTTCTATTGGCAGGTGGTGAAAACTTGAGTAGGTGGAACTCAGTGGGAGGAAGTCAGGGCATGGGATGACCTTGGAGGGTAAGTTGGGACCCAAGCACTTCCTGCCTTCTCTGTCTTTCTGCTTCTCCATTACCATCAGATGAGAAGCTTTGCTCCCCCAGAGATCCCCACCATGATGTTCTACTTCCCCACAGGACCCAAAATGAGAGTCAAAGAACTGTAGACTGGAAACTCTGAGGTTGAATGAAAATAATTTTTTCTTCTATTTAAATTGCTTATCTTTTGTGACTCATGTCTAGACATCCCCACAAAGCCACATGGACTCATAGGTGGGGCTTTGGGGAGGTGGATGGATCATGTGTGTGTGCTACTGGATCAAGGCTGTAATAACTGGCTCAGTTCACTGATTGGATTAGCATAGTTCTGGGTGTAGGTGTATGGATTTACTGAAAGTGGAAGCCCTACCCTGGGTGGGTGACACCAACCACTGGGTTTGTAGTCCAGATGAAATATAAAGGGAAAGGAAGGACTGCTGCTGGCTGCTTCCTGCCTGCCACACCATGGACTTTTTCTGTTATGCCTTTCTGCTATGCTGTCCTGCTTTAGAGACAGCCAATTATAGACTGAAACTTCTACAAACTTTGAGCTAAAAATAAACCTCTCCTCCTTTAACTTGTGGGTGTCAGGTATTTTGTCTTTCCAGTGAGGAAGTTACTAAGGCATTATCTCAGGTATTGACCACAACAATGCAAAGCTAAATAACACAATATCCATATACAAAAGAATTAACTCTGGCTCAAACTTTGTACTACATATAAGAATGAAATCAAAATGTACCAGAGATCTAAATGTAAAATTTTGTGGCCTGGTTAGGCAAAGATACATGAAACCCAAAAAAATAAAATTAAAAACAAGGAAACCCCAAACCCAAGACAAAACAAAAATAAACCACAGTTTATATAACCATACAAGCAAAAATGATAAATCAGGCTCTTACCACAAGTTCTGAACAGGAAATAATAGAATTGAGTAAGGATTATATAGTTTTAATTTTTCACCCAAGAAATTGACACTCTGATCTAAGGGTGCTGCCAACCGTGGCATAGCTGTTTCAGACACTGTTAAAGCCTAATATTCACATTTGTAGTTTCAGTGATTTAGCTCAGTGTACTTGTTAATGACCTGGAGGATGAAGTGATTGGCAGTGTAAGAGAATTTGCTGATGATACAAAAGCATTGAGATTGGTAAGAGCTGAGGCAGACTGTGAGGATCTTAAGATGGGTCTAATAAGGTTGCTGCCTGCACAAATACAAAGACTGCTAATGTTTTACAGAGAAGGTCAAAAGGCAATAGACACTGAAATAATGTAAGCTCTATATCATTTAAGCAGTACATCCTGATGAATTTAGGTTAGTGTCAAAGGAAAAGAACTAACTATAGGAATCAAATTAATGAAAATATTTCCATAAAATCACATTATCTGTAGTAGTCTTAAAAGAAAACCAAAAGAGCCTGGGTATGTATTCAGAAAATAGAAGGAAAAATATAGGAAACCTATCGTGGATGAAGCTGGGTGCCCAACTAACAAGTTTTTTTTCTTTTTTCTGTAAGTTTTGTTCTAATGTTTTTTTCTTCCCATTTCCCAAATCTTGCCTCTATGTTCAGGAAAGTGACTTATGCCCAGACCCAGAAAATGAATTTAGATCACTCTAAACCAGTAGGTCCCAATGTGTGAGTTCCAGCAGTACTATCTGGCAACTTATCACAATGCTCATTACTGGGCCCAGTCCCTAATCAACTCTGGAGCACAGCATCTGTCTGTATTTTAACAGCTCCCTCCCCAAGATTCCGATTCAAGCTCCAGTTTGAGAGCCACTAGTTTAAACCAATCATGATAATTTTATCCCTCTTTGCCAGTAGTTTTATTAAGGATAAGAATTGACTTTCTTGAGACCAATGAGATGCAAGGGGGAGTCTGCTGGAGATTCTAAAAAAGGTCATTTTTCCAATACAAAGAGAAAAGGCATTGCAGTCTTTGGCCTCATTTGTGTGAATATGTGATGTCTAGGGTTTCAGCAGCCACCTTGAAGCTATGAGGGGCATTCCTGATGACTACAGACTATAAGGTTCCTCAGATCTAACAAAACTTGGTTCAACCCTAGCCCTAGGATGTTCGTCTCTGTGAGGAGGCAAACCCCACTTTCAGCCACATAAACTATTTTTTACTTCTGAAAGAATTTCCCCCAAGGCACCTCCTTCCCTTCTCCATTATGATACAGGTGAATCAAACATAAATGAAAACCTGTTCAGAAAATGTGAAACAGAAAACCAAAACACAAATCCTATCCCTCTCACCAAACACTTGATGACTGCATTCCCCAGTCTTAAAGTAAGTGCATTTTTACACTCACTGCTTTCATACATTGTTACTATGATCATATTTGCTCAAGTATTTGTAAGGCATCTTTAATACTAGATAGATGAACAAACATCAAGGGCCTTTTCTAGGGTCAGTACACAGCTCACCCAAATCAGGACTCTGCACCTGAAGGACACTTGAGGAAGAAAGCTTAGAGGTGTGGTCATTCATTATCTCAACCTCAGAAAGTTAAAATTACACATAATACACTTTAGTTTCCCATAACAACCCATAACAGATGGGCCTATTGTGAGTCTAACCAACCTTATATATTGTTCTTTGTGCTGTGACTTAAGTGACCACATGGTAGAGGTAAACTTCCTTACCAGGATCACTTCCATGAGAAATAAAATGCCAAGACAAGAATGGGTAATAAAATGCCAAGACAAGAGAGAGGGAAAAAGGCATTTCTTACTGAATGTATCCTGGATATCTTGGCAAAAGCATTGCTTGGGCCTGGAACAGTTACAAGAAAGAGGGCAGGAAGTGAGATAATGGGCCAAATAAATATCACTTCTTCTATGCGCCACTTCAACTTAACTTTAGACACTTATAGAATTAAGCCCCTCAAATGACTAACTGCACAAAGCAGATGGGTTTGTCATATGCCCATAGGTCAGGAAACTTGGGCTTTGCAGGACTGACAGCACAAAATGTTCCAAAATCAACTGTCCTCCACTGAGAATTCCCCATCACTGTCAAGGAAGGCTCTGTCCACTGAATCCAGCCCTCTGAGACCGCAAATGGGAAGAGAGGATCTCTTGGAGACAAAAAGCAGACCTTGAAGGATTCTAGGGATTAAGCCCGATACTTGCCATTATACCCAGAGCCCTCGTGGAAGCAAGCAGCATATGGACTCCAGATGCTCCACATGGGTCTCCCTCTGGGAAGAGGCTGTCCTCCGCCGCCCCAGCGCTCACAGCAGGTCATGAGGGAAGGCATCCCACGCATCCAGCAGCGAAGTGTGTAGGCTAGGCTTGTCATCCAGGCTCGAGTCCTGTGTTTGAGTTTCTGTGTTTCCACTTCCTCCCCCAGGAAGCCAAGTCCAACCCTGTCTCGTGATGCTGGAGTAAGAATGAAACAGCACAGGAAATGGGAAAAGACATTCAATTATATGGCTTTAAAAGTCCTTGTGGCAAAAAAATAAAAAAACCAAACAACACCATTATGTACTCGCCCAAACCACTTGTAAATCCCAGAATGCTTTGCAGCTAGTTGAGGTCATGTGACCATGTTCTGACTAATGGAATGCAGGCACAAGAGATGTGCATCACATCTCACCTAAAAATAACCCCACACCTTCTCACAATCTCACTCCTCTAATAGTTAAATCCATAGAAGCCAGAGAAGAACTCCAAAACCCTAGGAAATAGTAAAACCACAAGATTGAAGAAGCTTAGATTCCAGAGTAGCTACATGGAGAGCCAGCTACCTCATAGGAGCAGTCACATTGGGTTTCGAGTGAATGAAAAATGAAAGTTTTATTGTGCAAACCACTCTGGAGTTTGTTTAAATCATTACTTATTCTACCTAATTCAGGCTTTGAATAAATTCTCAATAAGGAAATCAAGAAGGTAACCAGCACATGGGAAGGAAAAAGAAAAGAAATTAGAGATGACAGATACATTGGGAGAAGTGATTCAAAATGTTGAAGGAGCACATTTATCTCCTATCCACCCACTGATCTTCCTTCACCAATGCTCTTATTCTCTGCATGAAACTTCTGTGTGCTTGCCTGGAGTTGGATCTGAGGGTAGTTGGGTACTCCTCTCCTCCAGTTGGCTATCAGTGTCTAACCAGACAGACAAGGAGACATATTGGACAGTCCATGGGGATCTTGGTCACAGAAACAAATGAATCTAGGCCAATCACCACTCAATCTATTTTTCCTTCTTAGAAGACAACAGTGTTAAGCCACACTATCTCTCCACACTGCATGTTCACTGCTGTTTAATTCATCCATAGTTGATTATTGACCAGTTGGGGGAGGACTGCTGAATGGATACCAAGTTGACATCAATTTGCATTGGGTAAATAATTAATAAATATAAATATATATTATATATAAATTAGTATGAAGTGAGCCCTATACAATTCTTATTTTAGAGATTATTTTTGAGAATTTTCATGTAAAAAATCCAGGAAGATATTTTTATGCATGAATAACTTTATTTTGAGACAAATTCCTTACAAGTACTCAATCTTGTCTTGCTTTTACTTTGGTATCATTTTCTTGTGGTAAAATATCCATAACAGAAATTTATCATTTTAACAATTTCTAAGAGAACAACTCAGTGATATTTACATTTCTGTTGTTTTGAAATATTGACACTATCTATTTTCAAAACCTTTACATCATCCCAAAAAGAAACTTGGATACATTAAACAATAATCCCCACTCCTACTTTCTCTTTTCAATCCCTGGTAATCTCTAATCTAATCTCCACCTCTATGAATTTCCTATTATAAATATTTCATATAGGTGTAATCATAAAATATTTGTTTTCTTGTGCTTAGTTTCTTTTACTCAGCATTTCTTCTCCACATTTACTCATGTTGTATCATGTATCAAAACTTCATTCTTTTTATGACTAAGTAATATTCCTTTGTATGCACATACCACATTTGTTTTACCTAGTTATCTGTTGATGGACACATGGTCAATAATGGGCTCCCTATATTTCTCAGTAATGGGCTCTTTTTCCTCTCTGGGGAACTGTAAACAATGCTGCTATGAACAACTGATGTGGCATGTGTCTATTGAAGTCACTGTTTTCAGCTCATTTGGGTACACACTCAGGAGTGCAATTTCTGGATCATATAATAATTCAATGTTTAACTTTTTGAGAAGTTTACAACTTGTTTACCATAATATTTAAAAAACAGATTGAACTAAAAATTTAGAAGGCTCTTGCCAAGTTATAGGATGATAAGGTGAGTGACCTTACTGTTGCTGAAGAGTCTTCCCTATTCAGTGAATATGCCAGTTAGCTCTCTCCTCTGTTCAGTAATTACAGGGTTCACACCTGGTGACTCCTAAATACAGGGGCAAATTGCCCATGAAGCTAATGAACTTTGTGCTTCAGGGGCACTCACTTACCTGACCCTTTCCAAGGTTCTAGGAAGAGCTGTTACAGTCACATACAATCACACATTATTTTAATTTTCAAAAATGAGATGTTTTAGCTAAGATATATTAAAATACATTTAATTTTAATTCAGGGACCTAGAGAGAGACATCCTGTACTTTCTTTCAAGCATAGCTAAATAACTGATAGGCATTGCATTATGGGAATGCTTTCATGAACATCCCCAACACACAATGTGGAAGCTAACCAGCATTATGACTTGAAGGAGATATAAGTGGATCCATTAGGGTTTGGATCTTATGTGTCTCACAAAGGCCAATGTGCTTGATGCTTAGTCTCCAGCCTGGTACTATTTGGAGCTGATGGAAACTTTAAGAAGTAAGGCCTAGTGGGGGTTAGGGTTAGAGAGTCTTTGAGGAGTTTGGGAAGTTCCCTGTAAGAGAATTAGGGGAAAAGGTGGGGGGACTGGATCCCCACAATTCCTTTGAACCTTAGAGGGACCCTCAGTCATACCATGGTTGTATGTTACTTTCTGGATCATGAAACATTTGTGATATTATTCAAGATTTTACAATGTGTAATTTATTTGGATTTCTGCTCTCATTGTTAAACATTTCACATTCGTAGTAAGTTTTATATGTGTAATTTTTTTATTTTTTTGTAAAGAAGGTTTTGGAATTGTCTAAGCTGTAGTCCTTACAAATGTAGATCTGCTTCTGTCTAGATACAAGTTTTGTCACCATCAAGTCACTTAATGCAAACCTTTACTCTTTTGTGTGCCTCCCTGAGCATCCAGGATCGCTGTCTACAACCATAAAACTTCTCAATAACCTTCACTCTTCTCTATTGCCATTCTACATTGACTCAGCCACCAGTACTCCTACTTTCATAGGCTCTTCTTTTTGAAGTACTCTACCTCCTGTTTGATTTACTTCTGCTTGGTTTTCTTTAGTAGATTTCTGTAGTAGGTTATATGTACCCCAAAGATATCTAAGTCATAATCCCTGGAAATTGTGACTATTAGTTAGCCTGTCTTAGTTCAGGCTAGTACAATGAAGTATCGTAAGCAAGAGAAATTTGTTTCTTGCACTCTGGACTCTGGAAATTGGAGTCAGCATGTCAGGTACTGGTGAGGGCCCTTTTCCAATTTGCAGAATGTGGGTTTATTGTATCCCCACATAATGAAAAGGGAGTAAGAGTTTTGGGGATCTTTTTAAAAGGGGAAAAGTCCAAAACATGAGGGCTTCACCCTCTTGACACAATTACCTCTTAAAAGATTCATCTGCAAATATCATCACATTAGAGATTAGACTGTAAGCCAGATGGCAGATTAGGGATCTCAGTCCCTAACTTATATACCAAACACTGATAAAGTCAATTTTGCATAAATGAAGGTATCTGTGGAAGGAAGGAAGATATCTGCAGAATGCAATTAGGGTGCTGCAGCAGCCTACAGGTACGAATAAACTGGGAATGTATATATAGAAACAGGTAAGAAATATTCTACCTGCAGCACTTTACCCTCCCCACACCTGCTAGCACAATACCATAAGAAATACTCTTGGTAATGAGTCCCCCCAATGCAGGGGAGAGTGGTGACCTCAAAGGTTTTTGCCACAGAGAATCCCAGTACACCTTAGATGTCACTGTAGAGGACTCCTATCATCTCTTTTGGTGCAGAGGACAGCTCCCAGAGCTACTCAGAACAAAAAACCCCTACGTTTCCTTGGAGCTGGAGCTACTGAGTACCACCTCTACCCCTTCAGTGCCATGCACCTGTAACCCTGTCCCTGATGAGGTTCATGCCTGGGAACCATTGTTCACTGAAAAGCCTTGTCCCACATAGTCCCAGTACCTGCCTGTGCTACTGCACAGGTACTTGCATGTCCACAGTACCTGATGCCTACTGCCATCACACATAGACCATGAGGTGAGAGGCTAGCTCAAACTGTGCCTAGCACCCACCAACCTTGGATCTTGGGCACTCACTACTTCTGTAGTACATGCCCTTGTGTTCCACTGGACCGGAGGTTTATCCCAGATTCATGTGTGCCCACATGTTCAGCAGACCCACTGCTTGAGCGCAGTCATGGAACCAGCAGGCCCAACATTCATCCTAATATGAAGCCAATCTATAACTCTCGTAGATGGTGTCCTTGTGTCCACTCATAGAGGATGTCTTTTTCTACCTAAAGCAGCCTACAAAATACAGAAAAGTGGACTGCTTTTACAGATAATAACAAAATTTACAGAAATAGCAAAATGCTTTAAGGAACAGGAAAAACCAGGGAAACTAGACACCACCAAAAGAACACAGTAACTCCCAGTAACTGACCACAAGGAAATATAGCTCCATGAATTGCTAAAAAATTTTTTTTAAATAATTGCTTTAAAGAATCTCAGAGAACAAGAGTGCACAGATAATCAGACTGAATCAGGAAAACTGTGTGAGCAAAGTAAAAGGCTCACTTTAAAGAAATCATTAAAAGAACCTAATTAAAATTCTGGAACTGAGGGATACAATGACCAAAATGAAAAATATAATAGAAAGTTTTATCAGCTGATTCAGTTAAGCAGAATAAAGAATGATGGACTTGAACACAGAAACTTTGAAATTATGCAGAGAAGAAAAAGAATGAAAAAGAGCAAACAATTCCATGTAGTTCAATAGACACTGTCAAGACAACAAATAGACTCGTGCAATTTTTAGAAGCAGGAGAAAAAAAGTAGCATAAAATAATGATATTGAAATGAATAATGAGTGAAAACTTCCCAAATCTTGGGAGGGACATAGGCTTCTAAAATCATGAACTCCAGAAATTCTCTAACAGACTCTCCCAAAAGAGGAACAAATATACCATGACACATTTTAATCATATTGTCAAGAGATAAGAACAAAGAGAATTGTGATAGCAGTAAGAGAAAAGTGAATTGTCCCATGTAAAGGAACCTACCTAACTCTATCAACAGATTCCTCAGGAGAAAACTTGCTGACAAGGAAAAAGTCAATAATAAATCCTGAAAGTTCTGAAAGAAAAAAATCTGCCAAAAGGAATTTGACCTGGCAAAATTATCCTTTATAAAAGATAGAAATGTAAATTCTTTCCCATACAAGCAAAAACTGAGGAAGCTTATCATCACTGAAACTATCTTACAAGCAATACTTAAAAGAGTTCTTCAATTTGAAATGAAAATATGTTAAACAACTGTATGAAAACATAGAAAAATAAATTTCACAGATAAAAGTAATTATATAGGCCAGGGGTGTAGCTCAGTGGCACAGTACTTGTCTGACAAGTGCAAGGTCCTGAGTTCGATTCCTGGTACCAAAAAATATTGTGTAATAAAATACAGAAGAGAATAATACTGTAATTGTGCACATAAATAAATTTTAATCCTAATATGACAGTTAAAAGACAAAATTATTAAGAATGAGTATAGGTTGGGAATAAAGCTCAGTGGCACAACTCCTGCCTGGCAAGCATGAGGTTGTGAGTTCATTTCCCAATACCAAACAAAACAAAACAAGACAAAAAAAATAGTATAATCACCAAAGTTTACTAATGCCAACTCAGTATAATAGGAAGTAAGATTTTGACTGCAAGTAAACAAACTATAGGAGGAGAGTAAATACAGTTTTCTAGAAAACCAAAGTCAAATTAGGAACTTACGTGATTATGACTACAACACATTTTATGCAAACCTCATAGCACAACAACAACAACAAAAACTTGATAGGACTCAAAATGAAAAAGAAAAGAATCAAAGCTTATTATTATCAAAAAATAACCGAGTAACAAAGAATGACACCAAGAAAGAAAGAGGGAAAACAAACAAACAAAACAGTGACAATAATAATGAAATGGTAGAAATAAAGCCTCACCTATCAAAAACTTGAAATATAAATTGAATAAATACCCTAATCAAAGATGTGGTGTGGCTGAATGGACTAGGGAAATAAGATCCAGTGATTTCTCTGCACTAACTTTAGATTCAAGAATACACTGTGTTAGTCACTTTCTTGTTGCTGGGACAAAAAACTTTACGCCCACAGTTTAAGGAGGAAAAGCTTAATTTTGGTTCATGGTTTCAGATGATTCAGTTCATGTGGATAGTGGAGGAAAAGTTCTCAATTTATGGTATCCAAGAACCAAAGAGTAAAGAGTTACAGTGAGAGATTATCTTCTAAAGGCATGGCCTCAGCGAGCCACCTCTTTCAACACAGTCCCACATCCTAACAGTACATTCAGCTATGAATTCATCAGTGGATGAGAATACTGATACATATAGTGCCCCATGATTCAATCACCTTCCAAAAATCCCGCCTCTGAACACATGAGACTTCAGGGGACATTTTATATCTAAATCATAATACCCACATAGACTGAAAGTAAAAGGGTGGGAAAATATATTTCATGCAAATTGTAATCAAAAACAAAAAGCACGAGTAATTATACTCATACCATAAAAGATAGACTTTAAATAAAATGTCTCTAGACACAAAAATGTCATTATATAATGATTTTAAAAGGTCAAAGATATAACAATTTAAATACATATGCACCCAACAACAAAAGACCATAATATATAAAGCAAATATTGACAGATATGAAGGGAGAAATTGATGGCAATACAATAACAGTAGGAAACATCAATATTCCACTTTTAATAATGGATAGGATATCCACACAGAAAATCAATAAAGAAATAGCTAGCTTGAACAACAATATAAACCAAATGGACCTAATACACATATTTAAGACCTTCTACCCAATAGAAGAATATAGTCTTCTCAATTATATATGGAACATTCTCTAAGATAGATCACACACACAGCAGACCATAAAACAACTCTTACAATTTGGACATGGTGGCACATGCCAATAATCCCAGCACTTGGGAGACTGAGGCAGGAGGATTGCTGTGAGTTTGAGGCCAACCTCGGGTACATAGAGAGTTCAAGTTCAACCTGAAGTATATAGTGAGATCCTGCCCAAAACACCAAAAATAATTAATTAATTAATTTAAAAGTCTTAGAACATTTAAGAAGATCAAAACCATTTCAAGCACATTTTAGTATCTTTTAAACTAGGAATGAGTAAAAGTAAGAAAATTGAAAAATTCACAAATACATGTGAGTTAAATGACATACTCTTGATAACCATTAATTTAAAAAGGAAATCAAAAGTGAATTTTTAAAATGTCTTAAAAAATACCCACAAATAAAGATACAGCATAGTGAAACTTTGGGATGCAGAAAGAGAAGTTGTAAGAGGTGAGTTTAAAGAAGCAAATTCTTGTTTTCATTAAATAAAAAGAAAGATTGCAAATGAACAACCTAAATTTACATCTCATATAATTAGGAAAAAAATGAAGACCAAAGTTAGCAGGTGGGGAATAATAAGCTAGAACCAAAATAACTTAACTAAATAATTTGAAATGATTTAAAAATCAATAAAACTAAGTTAGATTTTCTGAAACAAATAAAATTGACATTCTTGCCTAGACTAAATCAGAAATTGAAGAGTAGACATCACACTGGATGCTTCGGAAACAAAAAGTATCATACTAGAGCTAAAAGGAAAAATTTACACATATTAAACTTAACAGAGTTTGAAGAAAGAACCAATTTTTCAATCAAATATCAGTCCAGAATGAAAATGTTTTGGAATGCTCCACCACACCACATGTCTTTATAGAGACAGAAAAGAATGTGATGTAAAGAAACACCCTCCTGATTGGCTGTGGGAAGAATTTGCTTGTATGTTTTAGCAATTTTTGGCATCTGATTGACTGGAAGTTCAATAGTTTTGACTGGCTCAGACTTGGGTCTTTGTTACAAAAGTGTACTACAAATCAGTTTAGGCTGCAGTTCACTATGGTATGTTAGGTCAAACTTAAAATGTATGGAGGTAGGTTTAAGTGAAATATAATGACACTTAGTAAGGGATTGTTTTGAATAATTAGGGGCCAAACAAAATTAGATAACTTAGAAGAAATGGGTTCTTAGAAAAATACAAGCTGCCAAGACTGAATCAAGAAGAAATAGAAAATCTGAGTAGTCAGTAATAAATAAGGATGTTGAATTGGTAATTAAACACTTCCTAATAAAGAAAAATCCAAGTCCTAAAGATGTCTTCACTGATGATTTCTGCCAAACATTCAAAGGAAGATCAAATCTTTAACTTCAAAAACTTATGAGATTGGAAACCTCACAAACTCTATCATGTACATGTACCAGCTCCTCGAGATGACTGTAAAATGCGTGTGCTGCAAGCATGCTAACAAACAAACAACACAGCAAGAAGGGACTGCTCAATATATTTAATAAACATTTATGTAAGTCCTTAATGATAGCAAGCCAAATACCTAACAAATTAATTCACTCTCTCATCAAAAAAATTATACATCATGACCAAGTGGAATTTATCTCTGGGAAACAAGATTGGGTCAATAGGCACAAATTAATAAATGTGATACAACACTTTAACAGAATGAAATAAAAATGATAATCTTGATAGATTTAGAAAAAAGCATTTGGCAAAATTCAACACCAGTTCTGATAAAAGTCCTCAAGAAAATGGATATAGAATGAACTTATCACAACATAGTAAAATAAAAACGCTTATGAAAAGTGCATAGCTAAAGTCATACTGATGAGGGGAGTGGTGTTACTGAAACCTTTTGCTACAAGATCTGGGAGAAGGCCAGGATGCCCACTCTCAGTTCTATTCAATACAGTGCTAGAAGTCTTAACCAGAATGATTAAACAAGAAAAATAAATTAAACATACCCAGGTAAAATAAATAAAATTATCTCTCTTTATAGGTGGCATGATATTGTAGGCAGAAAACTATAGACTCCATAAAAACTGTTAGAACTAGTAAAACCATTCAGTAAAGTTACAGGATACAAAATTAACACACAAAAATCAATGAAATTTCTTTAAACAACATTGAACTGCCTGAAAGGAAATTTAAAAAGCGGACCCATTTATAATGGCATCCAAAAATTTTAAGAAAAAATATTACCAAGAGTGTGAAGATCTGTTACATTGAGAACTATAAGATATTGATAAAAGAAATTAAATAAAACACAAATAAATGGGAAGATATCAATGTTCATTAATTAGAAGAATATTATTAAAATGCTTATAAAATTTGAGGCAATCCAGAGATTGCGTCAAATTCCTGTCGCAGTTACCATGGCATTTTTCAAAGAAACAAAAAAAGAACCCCAAAATTCATATGGATCCATAAAGACTCTGGAGAACTAAAGCTGTCTTGTGAAGAAAGGTTGAAGTTAGTATACTTTCTGATTTCCAATTATATTACAAAGCTATAGGAGGTAAAATCAATATCTTGAAAAGATACCTGCACTTTCACATTCATTAAAGTCCTATATGTAATAGCTAAACTATGGAAACCACCTGTCAATAGATGAGAAACGTAAAGAAACTGAATATTCACATGCAATGCAATATGTTTGGTCTCTAAGAAGGAAATCACTCCATTTTTAATGTCATGAATGAACCTCAAGGATAGTTTGCTATTTTTCGATAACCCAGACACAGAAAGACAAATACTTTATAATCTCACTTGTATGTTGAATTTGAAAATGTCAGATTTGTACAAGGAGAGAATAGAATAGTTATTGAAAAGCAACTGGAGATGGGAATGGAAGGAATGCAAAGATAAAGGCTACAAACTTTAATTTTATGTTGGATAAGTAAGTTCTAGAGATTTAATGTACTATATTTTACACTTGAAATATACTGAAAGCAGATCTTGTGTTCTCATCACACACAAAAATATTTATAATCGTGAGGTGATAGACATGTAAATTAGTTTAACTACAGAAATCGTTTCACAATACGTATGAATATAAAAACAACAGGTTATATGAAGCAAATTCTATTATTTAAATATAGATTTTAGGACACATATATTAAGTCTATTGCAGTTACTTCTTATGTCAAAAAGAATGCCATAGATGAAACTGAGTTAAGAATCTTACAATGGGATGGAAGATTATCCTAGATTGGTCTGAGATGTGGTATGTATAGATAATAATTCTTTACAATGAATGTGTTTATTACATATCACAAACATAAACTGATGAAAAATATTTAAAAAGAGAAAACAAAAGTTTAAAAAGAGGAAAATAGATTTGACATGGACAGCAGGAAGAAGATGGAAACAGATTGGAATAAGGCTTCACTGAACCAAGGGTTGCTGCCAGCCACTAGAACCTGGGAAAGGAATGGAATGGAGTACAACTTGGAGCCTCCAGACTGAGCATGACCCTGCTGGCACCTTAGTATTAGCCCAGGAAACTGCTTCCATAGAACTGTGAGAGAAGAAATGCCTGTTAAACCACCTGGCTTAGGGTAATTTGTTACAGTAGCCACAGAAAGTTAATACACTTCTTGAATTAGTCAGCTTCCTAATACTATAACAAAATACCTGAGACAACAAATTTAAAAAGCATAAAGGTTTATTTTGGCTCATGGCTTCACAGTTTTCAGTATGCAGCTGTTGTTTTGCTGCTTTTGTCACTATGGTGAGCAGGCCACATTGTGGGAGACAAGTGGCAGAGGAAACTGCTCATCTCATAGAAGCCAGGAAGCAAAAAGAGAAAAAGAAAGAAAGGGGCCAAGGTAACAAGATCCCCTTAAGAGCGTTTACCCTGATGGCCTACCTTCCTTTCATTAAATCTCCTCTACTAAATATTCTACCACTTCCCAATAGGACCACAGGCTAGAGACCAGAACTTCAATATATGGGCCTTTGGGATTACTTATCCAAACAACAGAACCTGTCTATCACAGATCTATTTCAAGAGATTCAAATTTCTCTCATTCAAATAATTTCTGATCCTAGTATTCTGGTCATCAGTCTCCCATTGTTCAAGAAGTCCCATGTGCTTTTCATCAGAGGAGAACTGAAGCCCTTCTGCAAAGGTTCATGTGCACCCCCTACTCATGCCTTAGCCAGTCTGGCAAAATGGCTCACCATAGAAGATCTCTAATGGAATGAGGAGGCTGAGTCCCATCCACTGTTCATTCTTGTGGTCCCAGCTCTGTCCCTTTCCTGGAGAGACTCATACAGGAGCTGCGGACTTCCTCAATGACTTATCCAAACAAAACAAGAAATAAAGCAAATCTGTAACTATTTTAGAGGAGTATAGTTTGTGCTCACTTTCTCATCTTGTCTTTAATAGAAGAAGATGTTGACTGCTTATTCTGGAAGCCACTGAAGGAAAAGATCCTCTATTTCTGAGTCCAATACGTCTCCAAATATCAATTGAATGACTATGTTCAGGCATCTGAGAGGGTGTTAATGTTTGGTAAGGCATAGCTTCTCTTCTCAAGGAGTTTAAGACTTGACTGGAGCAAGAGGGGAGGCAACAGGAGGCACATTAATATTATCATAGAAGTCAGAGTGCTTAAAATGCCACAGCAAAGTGTAGTGGGGTGACAAGAAGAAGATCACGTTGACATGAAAATCAGGAAGCCTCCAGGAAGAGAACGGTCTAGCGGTGGTTCTGAAGGGAGTGGACTTAGATGAGTTAAGGCACTAATGCATGAAAACCCAGATGATAAGGAAATTAAACTAAAAAGGAAATTGTAAACTATATTTTAGTGCAGGGATTGGTAAACGCTTCCCGTAATAAATCAAATAATAAGTATTTTAGGCTTTACAAGCCATGCGGTCTCTGTCTAAATGACTCTACTCTGCCACCATAATATCAGTGCAGCTTTAAACAGCCATGAATGAATGAGTGTGACTATATTCTAATAAAACTTTATTAATAAGAATTGGCAGTGGGCCAGAATACCACCAGAGGAAACTCTGGGCCTTGAAACACCACTGGAGATCTCTGAGCAGGAAGATGACAGTACAAAGCTACCAGTGATATGCATTTGGAAAAGTAATCTGACCATAAGGGAATATAAGAATTAGAGAAAGTGGAATTGAGTGTAGAAAAAACAGACAGGAGGCTACTACAGTGGTTTGGGTAAGAGGCCCAAATTAGGATACTGCATGCAGGAATGAGAAGTCCAAATTCATGGAGTATGGCAACTTATTGCACATAAGAAGGAATGAATTAAAGATGGCTTCCAAATAGAGCCCGGGGACAGGGATTGGAGGAGGGAAAGCATGTGAGCAATGTAATGAGGGAGGTGACTAGACCTCTGAGGCTCTCTGAACTTCAGGTGCTCAGTAAAGAAAGTCAAGGAAACCAGCAGGGAGAGTGTTTGCTGTGGAACGCAGGCAAAAGAGCCAATCTTTATACTGGCTTTTAGGCAGTGTGGCGAGGCAGCTGGTGTCAAGATCCTTGATCTCTTTTATACAGAAGCATCACAGCACATGCCCGCAGGTCATGTAGGACTTGGGGCTGACACTGGGCTCCAGCGTAGGCCCACAGGCTTCCAAACAAGATAGCACCTGACACCCTCGGAGTCTGGCCAAATCTGGGCTGCAAGCAAGTGAGGATGAGGACCTGTGAGCTGCTGAACATCTCGGAGGGCAGCCAAGGCAGAACAAAACCAGCCCCATCAGCCGCAGGCAGAGGCAGGGCCAAGTGACCATGGAAGCTGCGTGTGTGGGCCAAATTGCTTTCTAATTACATTGCTCTCCAGACAAGACAAAATTGTGTCTCTTGAAAAGCTTGTATGTGGAGTCGGGGTGAGTCTGGAGGGGTCAGGCTGCATGGAAATCCGGAGCTGGGAGTCATGTTTCAGAATTCATTAACATCCCCTCGGTCAGGGAAGACAACCAGGCGAGGAGGCAGGAAGGAGGCTGTGACTCAGTAGAACATTAGGGATGCGCTCTGAAGAACTGATCACATTTAAATGGAATAGGTGATTGTGAAAGAAAATGTGCCATTTGACCACAATCTCATCATTTCTCTGTGGAACTTAATGTAATACCCTCCTGGAAATATAATATAAAGATTGGGTTTTTTGCCAGCGTTCCACAGCAGACACTCTCCCTGCTGCTAAGCATGCTGAGACAATTTAGTTGAAGAGGAGCCACCTTAGAATTTGCCACATTTATATTTGACAAAGAGGCAGTTTGCTCACTAGTTACACATTTTCTTGCTGAGATGCAAGTGTTCGGGTTTGGCAGATATTGAAAATGCTATTTTGATAGTTTATGTACTTGCTTGGGAATCTGTTTCAGAACCAGAGCAATAAAGGAAACATTTCTGATGCAGAAATATAAATATAATGGTATCATTTGGTGTTATTTCTTAGGCAATCAATCAGGAAACATTAGGAAATACATTCAGAGTTGTTTCAAATATGATTCCAGTCAAATGAGTAATCTTCATTTTTTTTCCATATGACTTTTTTTTTTAAAGATGGAATTATAAAAGAATTAAAGGCTTTCAAAGTCAGGTCATAAATACTAATATGACTATCAAATTTTTGATGTAATGAAATGACTTTGTGCTGAAACAAATGCTGATAGTGAAACCAAATACTACTTATTATGTTAATATGCACAATAGCTAAAATACAGCTATTCCAGAACATTGTGACAACTCTTCCAATTTGGTCAAGATAAAAGGTCAGCCAGCTTCTGTCAATCTCTTCAACCAGGCCCCCAGGTGGGCCTGAGCAAGGTGATTTCAGCCATTTCAAGTTACCATTACATTTACATGCTGTGTGCTCGGCCTGTGGTTTTGGGAGAACTGGTTCCGAAGCCATCATGAGAAAAGTGAGGCATGAGCCCTTGCTGTTTGCTTCTTGTCAGGCTGTTAAGGAATGAGATGACTTGGGGATGGCTTGCTGATTAGGTCAGGCAGGAGAAAAAGTGATAAAGCTAGCAAGGAGGTCTTCTAAAAGCACTTTTTCTGAAAATTTTCTCTTGGAGTTTCTTAAAAGTTAGTTTGGCCTTAGAAAGACCCTAAGGGTGATTAGGTCAAGAGCAGAATCTGCCTTGATATCACATCTCCCCATTTGGAGACCTGCATTGGCATGGGCTTAGAGACTCCTGCCTTGGAGTGTGCATCACAAACAAAAGACTGGAAACCACAGGACAGAGTCACTACTTCTCTGCTCAGGTGAGTGAGGCCTGGACCTCACAACCAAGTCCTGGCTCTGTGGAGTGCATGCCAGACACAGTGGGGATGGACCCAGTGTTTTGTGCTGCTGGGCAGGTTCAGCCTCAGGCAAGAATTTGTGCTCTTTGTTGAATCTTAGTAGGAGATATTCAGTGAGCATCTTGTCCCACCATACTGGCATAGAGGCCTCATATCAGATGGTGAGACTAAAGACATAGTTTTCTGTTTAAGGATTTCAGGCAACAAACTTGCGGAGGAGGACATATGAGGAATGTCTCTGCATACAGATGGCAACCAAGTTTGGCCCTGCTATATCCATACCCTGGGCACATATAATTGGCAATATCTGGAGACAGAAAATAGAAATATGCTGATTCTTAGAAAACAAAATTCTATGTGAAAAGCTAGTTCATCAGCGTTAATTTTGGTGAATTGTGTGGTTTGGATCACAGCATGTGACCTTCGGAAATAGAAGGGAAATAAAGACAATTCCAAAGTCACCCTTAACCAAGACGTAGTATCAGTCTCAGTATGAATCTCTCTCTCTCTCTCTCTCCCTCTCTCTCTCTCTCCCCTCCTCTCTCTTTTACACACACACACACTCACACATACACACACACATCTAAATAAACTGCATGATCTCCTTCTCCAGACTAAACTGGCCTATTTCCCTACCCCTGAATGACCTAGCCTGGGGCCTGTAGCCTGAGAAAGGAAGTGACTTGCTGTGATGAGAGGTTTTCCCTGATGACCTCCATCCAGCTGGCCACAGTTGGGGATTTTGTCTGGGGCCGATATATGCAGGATGTAAGAATGTGCCAAGACCAACAAAGATAAGGTCTTGACACGGGACTCTTCCATCCTTCAGGGCAGGGAAGAGGGATGAGTGACAGGTCTGAGTCCAGTGCTTACTTCTAAGAGCTTCAGCCAGTAGAGCCAAACTGCACTTAAACAGTGGCCTAGTTAGAAGAGCTGAGACAAGGTCACAGCCAAGCAACTTTAAAGCAATTATATCAACTGACCTGGGAGACAAAAGCATCCCATAAAAATGGTTTGTATTCATGAGAATCATTTCTATGGGTGAGCATCACTGTGATCTATAAGGGACAACCTTCCTCTGTTCAACTTCACACACTCCCAGACACTATCTTCATTCTCTCCCAACCAGTTTTGATGTTAAGCTTGGGAGCAAAATGAAATCAGAAAAAACAATCTTGGAGACAAAGAAGGAAACCACCTTTGGAGAGAGACACTTGATGGAAAAGCTGCCTTAACCAAATGAGATTTCTGGACCTGGTGTTACTCGATGGTCCCACAATCTCTATGCTGCCGTGAGAGGGACACTGGTATTTGATACCCACACAGGTTCCTCCAGAGAGGAAACATATGCTGTGACTGAATGAGGACTGAATCTATGGACTCAGAGAGGTGGCTCTCCACTTGGCATCTCAAACTGTCCTCTACTTGATTCATTTCAATAAACACGTGTTCCCCACTTTGGAAAGGGAAATGTTTGGCCTGGTTGGAAAGGTATGAAAAGATTCCTCATCACCAAGAGCCCCAGGCTATGCTTTTTGTGTTTATTATTATTATAGAAGACAGGATCATATCTTCCTCTTTTGGGAGACAGCCCTGAATTGCTCAGGTGTGATGGTTGACACCAGTTGGTCTATCCCATTGTTACCAGGAATTTCTTCTGTCTTGTTCTCCACACCAACTGACCTAGTTTTCCCTTCCACACTCAGTCCCCACTTTGGTACCTTGTACCATACTCTGCTCAATTGGCTTCTTGTATCGCACGTTAAACCCCTCCTGTGACTGCTAAGTGACACAGAACGGGGACTGAGAAAGTTGGAGGAGTTGGGAATGAGACTTTACCTTTCACAGCATATGTTTCTGCATTTATTTTCCCCCAGGGGGACAGTAAATGCAAAATGTTCATTTGAGCAGTTTCCATCCACTTTGGATGGTCCCCACCCTCTTGCTGTGAAATGTGCTCAGCTCTTCAACCAAATTGCATGGGATGGTTGTGAAGGCAGAAAACCTAGTTTGCATACTTCAAATTAGAGGACTGCATTAAGGTGTTCAGGAATCAGAGGCCCACACCACCCAAGTAACAAAGATTCAGGCCCTCGGGGAGGGAGAACAGTGAGCCTTAGCAGTTCTGACACCTGAAAGAGGCAGAAAAGGAGATCTAATGGAACTTATAAAAAATGTATAGGTCATTATAAAATGTTTTGAAATTTTAAGTTGAGCATCTTTCTTAGGCAGGTGTGCGAAGGATCAAAATTTAAAAGCATCCACCTCTATCCAGGCCTGCTCGTGCTAACTCCTGGTTTTAAGGAAGGGGAGGAATCCTAATTAGGTTTTTCCTCCCTGGGTGTGGAGCTACCTTCTGCAGCTGACTTCCTCAGCAAGTTCAGTTTCCCTGGAATTCCTAGGCAAGCAGAAAACTCCGGAAACCGAAACCATGAAACCTACAGGGTTCCATGAGGACAGGACCACCCAGAACCTTTCTATAACCAGTGATAACTGACCAAATTACAAGTCAGGAGAACAGTGCTTGGTGAATGATCATTTCTGAGGTCTCAGAATGTTTTCACTTGATGGAGGACATTTGGAATCAAGTTTTTGGTTTTTGCATCTGGTTTGGAGAAGAATGTGTGGTATAATTTCCTCCACAGGAGGATGGACTGTCCTTTGAGCCTGGGGGAAGGCACAGCCTGAGCCTTGCCACTGCCCCCTTGTCTTCCCACGGCTGTTCCAGGGATCCCCAGAGACTGCCAACCACCACTGGGACCAGACAGCCACGTCACAAATATGTATGCTAGGATCTGCCCTCCAGAAATTCAGTTGCACAGACTTTGGTGACAGGGATTTTTAATTGAGCTAATAAAGTTTCACTGTGCTTCGCAGTGGAGTCAAAAGTCCTGACGTCCTCTGTTTCTAATTAAAGACATGTGGGCAGAAGACAGCCAGCTCCTTCCTGTTACCTCTGTGTACAAGCGTGGCCTAATGGCATCTCAGTCTGTCTGCCACCCATTTTCTGGGCAGTTTTAAATAGACCACCTAATCTCTCTGCAACCGGAGAGGAATATGCACCTGGCAGAAGGGTGGCCTGTGGTATTTCATTGGTTTGATATCGAGTGGTACTAAAAATGTGCTAGAAGCAGAGCTCTGGGTTGTCAAAATGCCCATCCATCACCATAAGCAAATTTATTCCACAGCACTTCGGGTCTTTTGAACTAAATCAAGTAACTGCAAAAAGTCTCTCCAATAAAAAGGAGAAGGTCTGAGTAATAACTTGATCCAAATGGGAAGTTAACTACCTTCTGGGAACAAAGTGTTTTTTTACTGGGGTGCAATGACGGTCAGTGTACAGTTCTTGAAGACCACACACTCTCCTGGGAACAAGTTTCTACACTTCCCTTTGTGCTTTTCCCTCCAAAAATATATACCAACAGAAGTCATGGCTTATTACAGTAGTTACAAGGCCAGATCAATTTTTCCAAATGAATCAAGGTGTTTAGTTAATGGGCAGTGTTTTCAGATCTATTAGTTGCAAATGATGAGAGCCATAGAAGGATGAGTTAGCATTTATTGAGCATCTACTCTGTGATAGCATCTGCTGAGAGCCTGAGTGTTAGTTCATTAAAGCAATGTGGACCTGTGCAGCAGGTAACTCAGTGCCCCCATCTTACAGAAGAAACTGAGTTGCATAGAAATTAAACAATTTTCCCAAAGCTGTCTTGCTTATAGGTGACAGAACTATAAGGCAATGCAGGCAGTGTGACTTCAGGCTAGTCTGGACCACATACCATGCTACCTCTGGGCTTCCTATATCTGATTCAGGAGCACTGCCTGGATAAGAATTCTACTTCACTGGTCATTCTAGACCTGAAAGCCAAGAGCCATGCAGGAAATAATAATTCCGTCTCCTTTCCTTTTCATCAATCCTATCTTACAGCCACAAAGGAGAACTTATTTTAAAGATAGACTCTTCTTGAGTGAGGAAAGAATGAGAAGATATTTCACACTAAGTTGCATGAGGGTCTAAAAGTGTAGGACATTGCAATATTTTAAAATTTATGAGTCCCCCAATATTGACAATGACTGCATTAGATATTTTGCTAAGGATCCTGGTCAGACTTTAAAACACAAGTCATTCCCCTCAGTGCTACTCACCAGAAATGTGCTCAGAGCTTCTCACATTTAAGACACTAAGAAAACAGCTCATCTACACTGCTAATGAAAGTCTCCCAAAACTTCTCTAGGATCCAGAGGTGACTATATTGTCACATCTTCCTAAGAGTGACTTTTAAAAAAAAATATTTTTTTTTCTGGAAAGAGGTTGGAAACAAATAGAAAGTACCTTTTCTGTTCTGAAACCAACTGAATCAGGATTGAAACTTATTATGATTCCAACACCTTGTACTCTGAAACAAAACTTCAAGACCTGGATGAACTGATACAGGGCAAGAGAGGAGATACTGGCACAGAAGGGGTAGAAGAGGGACCCATATGATCGCACGCCTGGGCTTACCTAGGTTATTTGACAATTATCACAGATAAGTTGTTGCTTTCTGGGTTTTGTTTGATAATTCATGAACCCAGCATTCATGTTAGAGTAAATATTGTGTTTTTGTGGTCTTATAGATGGCTGTGCATACTCCGAAAACCCTGGAAACCATGTATCCAGAGTGGCTGGCCACCCTGAAAGAGAACTATCCCAAATTCCAGGTTCCACTGAAGGAGACTGAAGCAAGGGTTATCTGAGTGCTGCATGTGAGCCAGCGTGTGTGTGCGCGCGTGTGTGCACGCACACGTGCATGCGTAACTGGATAGCTCTGCTCACAAAGTCTGTACGAGGGTTTTTGCCCAGAGCCGCCAGCCCTCCCTGCAGCATACAATTCGTCCACCACATCCTGCCCCTCCACTTCCTCCTCTCCTTTCCCAGCTCAAGAAGCCAAGATGGGAAGTCTCTCACGACCCTGTGGCTTGGCCAGGAGGAAGCCTGAACTTGATACAGCTGACTTGCCTGGGGCCTAGTAAGAGCATTTATCCCAAGTCTATGTTTCGTTGCTTACTTATTTTTAGACTGGTGTGCAGACCTCTCCCAGGGCTCAAAGGGATCTCTGGGGAGGCTGGGCCAGGCCAGGGAGGAGACCAATGTGCTGGTAGGACTGTTACACACCTGAATGGGAATTCAGGCAGTGGTTAGCTGTGGTTTGCTTTAAAAGAGAGAAAGAAACAGCCTTCCACAGCAACCTCTCCACCCCCAAAGGGTGAAGGAGGGTGGGTAAGGACATGCGACCTGGGAATCCAGGCATATGGAAGTGGCAGCACAGTAGGAAGGTCGTACTCAGTAACAAGTGAGTGGCAGCTGCTCACAAGTGGCAGCAGCTGGTCATGGTACAGACCTGGGCAGAGCTGCCACCCCACTCTGGACTCTTCCCTGGGAGCCACACTCTACCACTCAACCTGCTGCAGTGACCCCAGGGCTCTGCATCTGCTGCTTCTGCAGGACTGTCCCCACTTACCTTCTCTATGTCCATCAAGCCCAACTCAAGTGCCACCAGAGCTTTTCCACCTCAGAACAATTGAGGTGTGACTGTTGTGCTCCCCAGACTGGGAAAGGTGGGGAAAGGGACCACATCTTAGTCATCTTTGTGCCGAAGGGGGCACATGACAGGGACGAGTGTGGAAGTCTGATCCAGGCCAGCTTGAGAAACATGGTAGGTAATGC
Organism: Dasyprocta punctata; assembly: GCA_004363535.1. NCBI lineage: Eukaryota > Metazoa > Chordata > Mammalia > Rodentia > Dasyproctidae > Dasyprocta > Dasyprocta punctata. The sequence continues at coordinate 153,071 of RJWM01000116.1, read as the reverse complement.
TGGGTAACAGGTGCTCAGTAAAAGTGAAGGAATGAATGAACCAACAAGACTGGTGTGCAGCACAATGTCGTGCAACAAAAGATGTCATAAATGGGCACAAACTGAAAAAAATAAAAACATGTTCATTTATTTTCCTGGTTACATTTCATTGTACTTTCAGTTATAAAGCTTGTTCATTCAGTAAGAGTTGTGAATCCACTCTGTGTTTCAAGAGATGTATGGTACTGAAACATGAGTCAGGGAGCCGAGAGCTGCCAATGTGAAAATAAAACATAATAGTAAAATACAGAAAATATCTTCTCTGACTTGTCACCAATGTCAAACATACTCAGGCAGAATATCATATATGAAATAATCAGACTCGACACTGGGAATTTAAAAGGAGAACCAGAAATCATAAACTGGCCATGGGCTTTGCATGAGGCAAATCATTGCCAGTCACTCAAAAATGGCATTTTGGCGAAGTTCCCATGAGTGTCTGCACAATTCGCCACAGCTTGGTCTCATGCACTCCTGGATGGGGCTGAGCAGGTCAGATCTGCACCAGAGCCGGAGGACCAAGGCAGCCAGGAGCAGCTCAAGGGGAGACCAAGTAGGGGACAGTGGCAGGCAATGCCCAGGACTTTCACAGCCCTGTTGTGCCCTTCCTGTTCCCTTGGACGATTGGCCAAAAGAGCTACCTTCCACCCCTACCCTCCAATTGGAACCTCCTCTGACAATGGAGAAGTTTCTTTCTCTTTCTCTGGGACACTGTGCTGAGTTTTCCCACTCTGCCTAGTCTCTTTGAGTAACTGAGTCCCCTTGCTTGTCTCCTTTCTTTGGATTCAACACTTCCCTCAGAGCTACTTGTCTGACCACTTTGTTGACTCCCAGCCCACAGGAAGTAGTGAGCTCAGCCCAGGTGTCCAACAGTCTGCCATCTGTGACCTGCAGTACCCTGGGTTTCCACTTAACAAAGGGGAATCAGACAGGAAAGAGGAGGAAATACAGAGTCACAAAAGACACCAGCACAGTGAGGTGAAACCAAAGCAATGAGCCAAGTTTGGAGGACAAGTGACCAGGTAAGTGACCACCTCCTCCTCAGTATATACAGAGGAGCTCCAGACAGCCCAGGATGAAGTATGGTAAAGACATACCTGTCCAGAGTTGCCATGAGACTGGGCAGTGAGAGCAGGCCTGACCCTATGACTGGGCAGAGCCTTTCAGGAACAGGTGGGTCGCTTTGGTCATGAGCCTAGTTTTACTCCTGGCCCAGGCTCAGCTAAAGAAGGGCTGAGAGTTCTGATGCCCCACAGAAAGGAGCTGAGTTCTACAGAGTTCTGGGAAGCTCCCCACACCAGTAGCCCATAATCCAAGGGTGTAATCAGAATTCCTTCAGGAGTGGTTTCAAAATGTCCATGCTAGACCTCACTCTGAACCTGAGAGCCAGAACCTCAGGTGAGTTTGGCATGAGATAGGCAGGCATGCACGTCTTTACAATGTTACCCAGACGATTTGGATATAACTGCCCTCTGTACCCTTCCCAAAGAAGGCATCCTATGTGTCCTGCAAATTGTGAGCCTAGACACCATGTTGTTTGCCTCAAACTTAGCACAGTTCCTAATGCATGATAAGCCCACGTAAAGTAAATATTTGTCTATTCATCATATTACAGTGATCCATGCATACTCATGTGTATAGCAACACAAATCATGATAGCTAAATCTTGGAAGTGGCCTAAATGTCCATCAACAGATGCATGAATAAAGAACATGTGGTATTTATACACAACGGAGTACTGCTCTGCTATAAAGAAGTATAAATTTGAGTCATTTGTAGGAAAATGGGTGCAACTTGAGACAATAATCTTAAGTGAAATAAATCAGACACAGAAACTTAAATATAGCATGGTTTCTCTTACATGAGAAACTCAAACTATAAATAATTAATAGGGCAAAATGAAAGACAGAATAGGAAATAGGGAGATATATCTTTTGTAGATGAGGAAGAGACCAAGAGATTGAGGGCGGAGCAAGGGAAGAGAGGAGAAGGGGAAGTAAAAAGATTAAGATGTGTCATGTGCATGTAACAACTCTCCATGATGAATGTAATCATTATGCACTGCAGACATGTACTAATAAAAATAAATTTTAAGAAAGTAAAAAAAATGTGTCCACCCAAAGAATGAACAAAATGAATGTTCAAAACTGAAATGGTAGACTTTCCCATCCTGGATTTTCTGTCTAGATATAACCAAGCCTTCCAGCTACTCATTAGAATAATGGTTAAATATGACAACACCACTTAATTATTTTATCAACTGGTGTGGCTCAGCAATATCTGGCATTGCCAAACAAAACAAGGATTTATATTAACATCATAGTTGAGAATGTAAAATGAAAGAAGTCACTCCACCTAATACAATTAATTATATAATCTGAGGATTAATTATGGTTTTGGAAACAATGAGGACCATAATTACAGGTCTAAAACACAAAATGCAATCTGCAAGTGTTAGACAAGTGGAACATAAGGATGATGGAATGGTTTACCCATAGGCCTGACCGCAGGGCAACCATCGTGAGTCATAATTTCAGGTCATGGTAGGATTTTTCATTATCCTCCCTTCTCCCACAGTAAGTATATTGAGTCCTGGGCCACTTGATGGATGTGAATTGGCTTGTGAGTTCAGGCTGGCCTGCTGTCTTCATGGCTTCAACCTGTATATAGAATAGCCATGCAAATTAGCATGGGCCTCAGGCCAGATAAAATTAATCCAGGCCTAAAAGCAATCAAGTAAAAGGTGTCAAAGGGCAAAAGAAGAAGAAAATGTGACTGGGAACAATGATGCTCTATTTTCAAGATTCTTTAACTCACTGCTTTGTGATTTTTTTCTTTTGTCATAAGAAAACTCACAAAGTAGGAACTGCTAGTAGAAATCTTAAGACATATTTCTGAGATGAAAAGAAAATGTTCACATTGGAAGTTGAATTAAGGGATTTAGAGAAGTCATCCCTGACACCAAAGGTAAAATGGCCTCCTAGGACGGTCCCTTTATATTTTTCATCTACTGTCCCAGAATACCTGGATACCACTTGCCACCATCCACCATTTTATTTTTTTGTTTTATGGGCTAAAAATCATGTCTCTCCTTCCCACTTCTGATTCCCAGTATGTGGCATTCACATTCAGTAAATGCTTATTAAATAATTGAGTGAATACTGTTTGTTGATCTAGAAACAGCCTTCATACTCAATAACAGGAGGCCACAGAGCTGTCACTGTCCCTTGGTCCAGGGTGCAGTGTGCTCCTCCTTGCCATTCTTACTTCCTTCGTCTTCGACCCGCTCTAAAAACTACTTGCAGAGGATAGGATGGACCAGGAGTTAGTATTTTTTCTATACACAGAACTCATAGAAATCAATCCAAAGAAACAAATACCCCAATAAAAATGGGAAATGATAAAGACTCCTCACAAATAAATAATAAATACATGAAAAGATAGTCACCTTCAATAAAAAATATAATAATCCAAATAAAACAATAATTAAGGTAAGTGTGTATGTGTGTGTGTTTGCCCATCAAATGTAAAGAATACAGGGAAGAAGAAAACCAAGTGTTTGGTGGCATTGAAAGTGGCCATCCTCCCACATGGATGGTTGGGATGTGTATTGACACGACCATCTGGAAAGAAGTGTAGGGGTATATACCAAGATTTAAAATGTGTACATCTGTCATTACCCTAAGGGTTCCAAAGAATTTATTTATTTTTATTGTGCTAAAATCAACCATGTGAACCATTTTATAGGTGTACATAAAATAATTTTTATTTTAGTTTTATATTTTAAAAAATCATTTGCTTACATATACAGGTCCAGGTACTTACCTACAAGTGTATCTCAGGTACATTTTTTTTTAAGTTAGCACAACTTCAATTTTACATGTTCCCGATGTGATAAAATATGTTAACATTTTTAAGAGTGCAGTTTAGTAGCATCAAGTAGATTCACACTATTGTACAACCATCACCACCATCTACCTGGTGAGCTCATTTTATCTTCCCCAACTGACCTTGTGTCCCCACAAAATAGCAACTCCTCAGTGTTCCTTCCTCCCAACCCTGGCACCCACCATTCTACTTTCTGTCTTTGTGAACATACAAATGTAAGAGCAAAGTATATGTACAAAAGATGTATTCTTTCATTTTAAAAAGTCTTACCTGAGGACTTACTACATGCTAGGTAACAAACAAGACAGATGAGGTTACCAGTCTTGCATGCAAGAAAAGGAGTGGACCATAAACCGATGTACAAGCAATTAGGCAGACGATAAATAGATCAATATGATCGTGATTTCAAGACATACTATAGAGTGAGTACAAAAAAAAAAAAAAGGAACTCTCAAGCTTCTCTGGCACTGTTCATCATAGGGAACAAATTAGAAACAACTAACCGTCTAAGGTAAGGTAGAAAGTCCACCTGGCCGGATGTCAGCAGAGGAACGTTCGCTGCAGAGAGTAACAGCCTTTCTCAAAACCAGCTCCATGAATTGACTGTGCCTCTTGTGCAGTATTTTCCTGGAGAGGAAGAGTTCCCAAAATTTAGAGCAGAAAATAATTTAGCAGGGGTCCATGCCAATGCTTCTTTATTCTGCAAAGGAATGTGCAGATGACAGTTACAAGTGTTTGATGTTCAACCCTCCCAAAACTGTAAAATAGCAGCAGGGTGATCAAGAGGCTGATCTAAATCTTCTTTTTGTGGTTTTAGTTTTGTTCTGGCAGGCTTAACAACACTGGGAAAAAATTACAGTGTGTACATGGGAAACAGATTCTTCCCTCCTTGACTAACTGACACACTGAAGAGCAGGCACAAGCAAAGGGCGGGGGCACCGCGGGTGATATAGCTGGAATACATGGAAAAATTTAAATAGCATCAAGGGCCTGGCCTACCCTGAGTCCAGGCAGGAAATTCAAGGGTAATATAACACTTTGCTGTTAAGTAATGCCACTGGAATAAAAGCATGTTCAGGATGACTTTTGGCTTTAACTGGGAATTTCTGTTTCATTTGCTTCCAAAAAGAACTTTTTCATCCTCCCTAAAGTTCTTAACTCGTATTTCAAAAGTCCTTGTCGCTATATAGACATGATATATACACTAGCCTTGAATTAGAGCTGTATGGTACAGAATACACTGAAAAAGAAATTCAGGACCTCAGTTTTAGCCATAGGGCTGTATGGTAGAGACTTTGTATAATGTGATGTTATAGACCTTGCTCTGTCACCTAATTAGCTACATGGCCTTGCGTGGATTAGTTGATCTTTGGGCTTGTAAAGGGGGAACAATAATACTTGCTCAGAGGGTTTTTCCAAACATGAAAGGCTGGCACACAGTAGGGCTTTTCTATACTTCATAGCTAGACCTATCTTTCTTAACTCAGAATGGAAAAGCACTAACACAGAAAACCAAAATGCAGCTCTGTCTGAATAACTTGAGCTGGATCTGACTGATTCCCCTGTTTGATTTTAAACCTCCTGGGCTGTCCAGAAAGCTGGGTTTTAGCATGAACTGAATCACGCCTTCAACTTCAAAGGGACTTTTGCTAACTGGAGCAACTCTAGATAACACAGGGGTGGTGTGGGAGACTCAGGCCCATGGGAGAAATTGCTGAAGGATCTGCAGATGTTTAGCTGAGAGAAGACACTGCAGGGACATGAGAGTTGTCTCCAAATATTTGAAGGGTAATGTCATATGGAAGAGAAATTAGATTTATTCTGCATGACTCTGTAAGTGGAGACAGATTCCAGTTTTATATATAGAAATCCTTTATTAAAAAATAAGATGGTCAAGGCGCGATGCTATCTTCGGAGGTAGGGAGGGTCCCCGTTCTAGACGGATCCGGCAGAGGACAGCTGTCCACTCCCTGGGAGCTGGACAGGAAATTCTGTACCAGAAAAGGGCTGGAGGAGTTGACCTTAAGGGCTTTTTTTTCCAGGTCAGGGAGGCTGCAACTCAGGTGGCTACATAAATTCCACGTTTTGCAGCAGAACTTAATGAAGAATAGCCATGAAGAGGTGCCAAGCACACAGCGGGGAGAGCACAGGTTGTGCTAATGTGCGAACTTTAACCTCCTATAACAAAAGACTGCCGTGCCACATTAAAGACGGGGTGGAGGCTTGAGCTGCTGGAAATGAAAACATTCATACTTTATTGTATCGTATTTTACATGTTCATGTAGACACAGGAGCCAAGTGAAACTTGGCATTCAATTACATTTTAATTTTACCTTCTCTGTCCCCTGTGATTTTGACAGAAGTAATTAAAAATAAACCTGGACCTTTGACCTGCTCATTTTGGGGGACTTTTTTTTTTTTAAATTCTTCTTCTTTTCACCTGCAGACCTCTACAGTTGTTCGTCGACTGCTTTTAACAACTAAACATTAAAGCCGCTGGGAGCATAAACAGGAAGCTGGTATTTAGGTGGGAGTTCCCAGGAATTTTATGCCACTGACCACGGAGACCAAGGGAGAAAGGAAATCGGAAAAAAACAGTGTAAATACCTGGGTGACTAATGACTGCGCAGCTTGGCGGGCTTTTCTGAATGTTTCATGGGAAGTCTCTTGAGGGAGGGGGCGGGGAGAAGCGGGGGACACCCTGAAAGGTTGCAGAACTCCGAGTGGCACTGAAGGGCCAAATAGGAGTGTTTACTGCATGCGGTGGATTGGTTTCCTTGCCCGGCTACTGGGCGGGTGGAGAGTGCCGCTGGTGACCCAGCCACAGCAATCCTCAAGCGACTGCATTTGCATGCGTGGTGCGGGCCTTTTCCCTGAGCGCGGAGTTCCCAGGCCTTTCCAGGCCTCTGATTGTTCAGGATTGTAAGGCCACCCCTCTCCTTGTTCACACGGAGCGCGCCTAAGAGGATTTAGAATCAAGTGGGCACGTTTGCACGGTCTTGTTGTGAAGAGGCAGCTGGAGCGCGGGTGGCTGGCCTGGCGCAGCCCGCAGCAGTCTCCGGAGGACCGCACTGTCTTCCGAGGGGCCGCCGCGGGGGCTCCATTGTGCCCGAGGCAGGCCTTTCTGTCCTGCCCTCCGTCTCCCCGGCCTCCCCCTCCACCCCCGCGCCGCCGACTCTCTCAAGCTGCCGGCCGGCTGGGCCGCGCATTTCCCATGCAGGCCCGCGCGGGGCTCCGGGCTGGCCATCTGCGCGCGAGATTGACAGCAGCCCCGGAAGGTCAGCGCCTCGCCATTTCTGTCTGAACAGCAGGCCACCCAGGCCTCCCGAGCAAAACAGGGACATCTGCTCCTCTTAATTTGGAACAGTGGTTCCAATTTCATCAGAGCCCCTTGCTTGGCGCTGTTCTCGGGCTCCTGGGGAGGGAAGCTCGGAGAGGGGCCAGAGGCCTCCGCTACCCCAGACTCCCAGCTTCCCGGGCGGAGCAGCGCAGGTGGGGCCCGGCCTTTCGCGGGTCCCCAGGATTGTGGGGTCCCCGGGGTGCGGTGCCGGGAGGGGTGGGTAAAGTGGGAGCCACTCTGGTTCTCTGGGTCTCCTATGCCTGCGTCCACACAGGGCACAGGCTGTGGGCACAGAGCTGCCCTCTCTGCCCTGCTGTGCTTTCCCTAAGGGTCCCTAGCAGGCCGTCTATGGGCAGAATCCTGCCTGGACAGTTAGGACATCGAAACCCATCCTGTTTCATATCTGGGCAAAAGAATGAAAGAATTGTGCATTAGTTGAATTCACCCCTCACCACCCCCAGGTCAAAGGCGCCTTGGAAGCAGACACTTCATCTTAGTCATCTGTGTCTGCGTCCCCAGCACTTAACACAAATGTTTGGACACTAACGGTGAAAGGGAGAGGAGGAACCCCGTGACCACGGAGCATACTGTGGCATGACTGCAAATTACGGTGAATGTTTCAGTTTTTAAAATGTATTACAGTAAAAGAGGTATTGCCACTGCCGGCTTCAAGATTCCCTCCCTGGCTTTGGACACAGTTATCCCCACTTCTGGTCTCTTTCTGAAGCGAGTCTGGAAGTCCTGTTGCTGAGCGTCTTGCCTTGCGCAGTCCTGGCTGCCTGGGTGTCTGTCCTGCGTCAGTTCACAGGGTTTACTGTTCTCAGTGGTTTTAACTTCACAGAAGACACAGAGCCCTCCACGTGCCAGGTCTGGTGAGTAAAGTGACTGAGGACACACGGTCTTATCTTCACCAGCCTGCCTCTCCTGTGGATGGGACTCGGCTGCAGCAGTCACCATATTTTATAAAACACTGGTGGGAAGACTTTTAGAATGCCACACAGACTGGCAAGAATAATGGATGAGTTCAAAGGGAGGGAGAGTATTTGGGGGTGGGGGTGGTTAATGCAATGTGTCTTTTACTGTAAGAAACTTAAAATTTAAACAGTTGCTATATGTTTTGATCATGACTTGGATCTGTTCTTTGTGTGTACACATGTGTGTGTGTGTATATGTGTGTGTGTTTACAACCTTGAGGAGAATGAACCTGTGCCCATGGCCGAGTACTAATCCCTTCATTGTCTCTTTTCCTCCTCTGTTCCCTTCCCCTTTTTCTTCTGGTCCCAGACATTTCCTTGACTGCCCCTACCTGCTGGGACACAAAAAAAGGAGGTTCCCAACCTGTAGGATACTCTTCAATGTGGGAGAGGTGCTGGGTTCAAGTCAACATGGCACGGGAACTCTGAGTGACAGTCCATGCTTTCTGTAGACAAGGTTGTCAGTGTGGCAGCTGGGGGGAGGGAGATCTAAACAGAGGCGGACCAGGAGACACACCGGGCCCTCTGCAGGGACTCTCCTTTTCCTTCCCACCCAGACATACTTTTGTACCTCCTGCCTATTTTTTCAGGCCTCAGGTGAAAGGCCCTTTCCTGGTGCCTTTACTGGATTGTCTTCCTGTTAAGCCATCCTGTAGTTATTCCTACTTCTTTTTGTGTAAGACCGCATACAGTTAGGCCAAGTTCATCATCCCCATTGGACTGCAAGCATCTTGAAACAGAAACCAGCCATTCTCTTCTTGAGCATTGCTACCACCACAGGCACAGAGCCTCGCCCATTGTGTTGCCTAATGTTGGTTGAACCAATGAGTAAGAAAACCATCCATGCATTTTCCATTTGCTATGTGAGGCTGGGACTGTACCTGCTCTACTCTGGACATGCAAAGAGGACTACTTGGGAGGAAGTGGATGCAGGTTAAAATTCATTATTTTATGATATTCTGCTGCATGGTGATTTAGAAACTGTCTTCTGCCAAATGAGCAGGAGTCTGGCACTCCTCAACGAGCGTTGCCCTCTTTGACAAATGGGTTTTTTAGCTGCAGATGTTGCAGAGTTTGCAATGAGCTCAGTTCAAAATGGCCCAACACAGATCGCTTGTGTCTGAGCAGCACATAGTAACATTCTGCACCTAGGGAGGGGGATTAAACTAAACCGTCACTTTGTGCACCTTTTCTCCCAATTCTTTCCAGGCCCTGGGAGGGGGAAGCAGCCTAGGGGAGGAATAATTTGCACTAATAAAGGTAGGCTCCTTCCCCTTGGACTCTTTGTTATACTGTGTGACAAGTTTGTTTTGTTGCTAAACATTGAAGATGCAGATTACAAAGGTACTATTGTCCCCCTTTATCTTCAGGGAATACATTGCAGGACCCCCAGTGGATACTCAGTACCAAACCCCACACACTATTTTCCTATATAAAAATGCCTATGATGAGTTCACTTTATACATTTGGCACAGTTAAGAGTAACAATAATAACTCATGATAAAATAGAACAATTAGAACATACTGTAATAAATGTTATTTAAAATGCATGAAGTATTTATTTCTGGAATTTTCCATTTAATATATTCAGACTGTGGTCAACAGTACTAAATCAAACTAAGGAAAGGAGGTGTTATTATTTAGATCAACAATGACCCCTTCCCCAACTCTTGCGCATTCAGAGTTGGGCTTTTGGAAGGTGTTGAAGCAGGGAGCACATGACAGCTGAATGTAGGGCCCAGGTTACTGGGTGTGACCTAGAAGAGAACTCTCCCTGGCTTCTCCCTTTGCTCTTGGCTGGTTTCCTCTGCTTAGGCCCCTCTACCATGTCCTACAACCAACCATGGATGGTAGCCAGGAGCCAAAATAAACCTGTCCTCCTTTAAATTAGTGATGAGAAATGTGACTAAGACATGGTTCCACTGTGTAGTATTGCCTGAGTTCAGATCCATCTGTACCATTTCTTTGTTTTATGGTATGGGAGGCATTCCTTGGCATCTCTGAACCTCAGGTATTTTATCTGTCAAGAGACAACAATATCTAACTTAACAGTTAAGATTTTTTTAAAAAGCTCTTGTATCCATTTAGAATTCTTCTAAGCACAAATTTCACTTAAATGCTAATAGTTGACTGATTAAAAATAAATTTCCAATCTCTAATAGGTTAAATGATCTAATTAAGGCTGGCATTAGTGGGGACCGAACACAGAAGACTGTAGCTTGCAAACCAGTTTTCTGCCGGCTGTCTTTGAGTTCCAGCAAAACATTTCTACACCATCACTGCTGTTTTTTCCAGCTTAAAGTGTTCCAGTTTTTCAACAGCATTTCTTGAGCTCTTCCTCTAAGTTCATGTTATGATTTCATTATGCTTTATTCTACAAGAGAGAAGTGGAGCAGCTGTACATCAAGATTCAAAACACGGCCTCCAGGCAATTCTCTTAGGACAGGTTTAGTAGCCAGTGGAAGAGTTCTTTGTAATCCAGAGAACCACACTACTGCATGTAAGCAGTAGGGACTTGCTGACCATGGATCAGTGAGTAGGATCTTCCCTCATTTGCTGTAGCTTAATTTAATCTTAAAAGAAAAAAGTAGTGTCTCAAGAAAACTTTTCAGGAACTCTGTTGGAGTGAAAATTCTCGTCATTCTAAAACTACACCTAAACTGCTGTACCTAAAAGAATCTGCTTCTGAAAAACCAGTGGTGGCCTAAGCATGATCATGGGAGTGGTTTCTCAGGTGTGTACAACAGTCTTGTCCCTTCCACTCTTTATCGAGTGGCACATCAACTCGGGCAGCATTTGCTACATGAGACACTTGGAGTAAATATGTTCTCAGAATCTCTGATTCTCCCTTTGACACAGGAAGCAAATAACATACTTTTCAAATGTCAGCTGGTTTGGGGACAGACTCTCAATGTCTAGGGCAGTGCTTGGCCTGAGTGTTCTGACATCACTTAACTCTTACAGGGTTTTTTTCACTTATGAACCAGCGATTCACTAATGACTTAAAGGACTCTAAAAAGATGCTTTTAAAGACACAGCAGCTTTCCTGGAGTGTGCATCCAGCACCTTTCGGGTACCACCTCAGTGCCTTTGGGTGTTCCCTGTCCCTTATTCCAGCCCCTGATGCAGGCTTTCAGCATCTTCCTGTGGGTGTGAGTTGTCAGGACCTCTCATTCTGTCCACGCTCACACCTCTGCTGGAGCTTCCAGTCTCCTTGGAGCTTCTCTGAGTTCCACGGAGTCCTTGCCAAGAACATTGAAGGGATAGGTTTTGAGGAGAGAACTTTGACCAGTTTAGCCTAAATTCTCATGGGTAAATGTTTCCCTTTCTTCTTGCAAGTAGATAGCTCTGCAGCATCCCTCATGCAATGCCTCCAGCCGCCCAGAAGGGTCTAAGAACCACTCACCAAGACCTGTGGCCAAGCTCATCATGCCTTCATGTGCTTGTTTTCTGTCCTCTGTGTTTCACCCTTCTGGTCTCTGGTTCCTGCTTGCTGGCTCCCACTTCCCAATAAATATTTCCACTTAGGCCTGTGCCTCAAGATCCGCCATCTGGATTGGGAGTGGGGTACCAGGCTGAGAACAAGTCATTTGGTCTGTTTTCTTTTTAACTGAATGGAATGATAGGATCTAGACTATCTTCACACCCTCACATGTCAATTTTCTGAATACAAAAAGTTTGCCCTTCTTTTTACCGTGTGACTCTCCATCCAGTTAAGTGTATGAGACACTTTATAGGTGTGTCAGTTTTCTGTCATCTCCTGTCACTGTAACAAAATACCTGAGGCAATTAATTTATAGGGAGGAAAGGTTTGTTTTGGCTCATACTTTTGGAGATTCTATTCTACGGTCAGGATGATGTCTTCCTTTTAGACCAGTGGCAGAGCAGCGCATCATGGTGTGAGTACATAGTGAACAAATCCACCCACCTTGTGGCCAGGACCAAGAGAGAAGAAGACTGAAAGAGTGAAAGAGTGGGATCTCACAATACCTCTCAAGGGCACACCTCCAGTGACCTAAGGACCACCCACTAGGTTCCACCTCTTAAAGCTTCTGCTACCTCCCATAGTGCCACCAAATCTTCAGCACATGGACTTGGGGGTCTCTCAACATTCAAACTGTAGCATAGGGATTACCCGTGTCTTTGCTTTGGATCTGGAGGATCTTAGTGAGCACAGTGAACCATGACATCTCTGTGTCAGTCACAGCAGGACCCAGAATGGAGTTTGCAGGTCAGATGTGGCAACTGGTCAGGAACTTTGGCTTTGCTTTCATCCACTAACTTTAATCTGGTTTGGCTTTATTTTTCCAACCTATATTTTTAACTTCCTGCTAGGTTTTTACTTGTTCATTTTATCTTGCTCTGTTTATGGATTTGAGGTGTATAAACAAGCAATGATCAATGTGAGCTTTAAAAAAATTTTAATAGCACATAAATGAGTAGGCCTTTTTATAAAATCATACAGCCCAAATGGCCCAAAGTTGCATGTAATATTTTTACCATGCAGAAAAACTATTAGAAATTATTAGACAATTATAATTTTTCAAAAAATTTATCATATAAAAGCTTTAATATCATCATCCAAGACCATTTATTGAATTTGTTTAATGTCTTAAAGTTCCTTGGATTTATATGTACTTATGAGTTTATGACTATTTTCTTGGTATTAAAGAGGCAGGTAAGAGATGAGGAGGTTAAAAATTATAACAAAAATATAACCTGCCATAAATCTACACTTTGATTGTGGGCTGGTAATTTCATATTTTTTTGTCACTCTCTCCCTCTTTTTTCCCTAAAATGTAAGATTGGACTTGGGGTGTGGTTCAGTGGAATAATGCCTACCAAGCATGTGCACTACCTTAGTGCTTTATCCCAAGTACCACAAAAATATATAAATGAATTAAAATATTGACTTTGGCTTGTTTTAGTATAAACTACTTGATCGAGATTAGATACATGCAAAGTTTTAAAGGCTAATTATGGACACGGTATTCACATTTGACAATTTCAATGTAGTAACAGAAGATTGGTTCAAAACAGTAACTAGAAAATCCCAGTTGGAGTTTTTACTGGTCATTCAATATGGTGGTGGAACTAGCAGACAGACCCATGAGGGGTGATGTGCAGAAGGTCTTGAAAGCAGGGGAAGGGAAGGATGTGGCACTGTTCAAGTGTACAGAGAAGCCGGGCGTGGTGGCGCACGCCTTTAATCCCAGCACTCGGGAGGCTGAGGTAGGCGGAGTGTTGTGAGTTCAAGGCCGGCTTGGGCTACAACGCGAGCACAAGGCCGGCCTGAGCTACACAGTGCGACCCTGCCTCAAAAAACCAGGGCCGGGAGTTTGGCTCAGCGGCTTACATGCCTGTCAGGCAGGCACGAGGTTGTGAGCTTGATCCCCGGTGCCACAAAAAAAAAAAAAAAAAATCAAGTGTACAGAGAGAGTGGGGCTGGAGAGCAACCAGTAATCTACCTTGACCCTTGGCCATGGGTCCCTCAACGGGCTCCTTTCTGTGCCCTCAGAAAAGTGAGGCCCTCACAATCTACAAGGGTGGTGGCTCAAAGATTTGGGGTGAAGGGTTTCTTTAGGGTTTTTTATTTGTGTGTGTGTGTGTATACGCGTGTGATTCCTAGGTATTGAGCAGCATATTCTGTGCAGCACTCTTCATTCCTCAAGTAGTCCAATATCCAGGGGGCATTGATAGGGGGTTGCAGAACATAACTGAGAGGAATGACCAGGAGCTCAGCTATGTCATCCCCTGAGGGTGTCTAGAAATAATGAGTTGGAAGTTTTTCAAGGAAGAGAGATCTGCATTAATCAGGTAGAACCAAGAACCTCCTGTATTTAGAGATAGGGCTTTCAGGAAGTGATTGGATTGTGGGGGTGCTATACTCATTGGTGGATTAATTTATTGATGAGTTCCTAGTTGAACGTGCTGTTGGAAGTTGGGGCCATAGTTGAAAAAGGCAGGTCATTGGGGGTGTGCCTTTGTTCTGGCCATTTCTAATTCATTCTCAGCTTGCTGGCAGCCACATTTTGAGCAGCTTTCCTCCACCATGCCCTTTCACCTGCTGTTTCTTCTTGAAGCCAGCCAACCATGAACTGAACCCTCTGAAACCATGAGTCACAATAAATCTCTCCTCCTTAAATTGCAGGCATTATGATTTGTGTCTTAATGTCCCCCCAAAGCCTCATTTTGTCATAGGGTTTTTTCAGAAACAGCTGAATCTAGAGTGTGCAACGTTAGGATTAAGGATGCTGGGATTGGACTGGGGATGTAACTCAGTGATAGAGTGCTTTCATAGCATGTGTGAAGCCCTGGGTTTGATTCCCAGTACCATAACAAAGGGTGCTGGGATTAAGGGTGGGTGATTGTTGGATCAGTCCACTGGTTGGATTGGCACTGCACTAATCCCAGAATTCTGGATAAAATAAAAGGGGCAGAAAGAGGCTTTCTCCCCAGTCCTCCACTTGTTACTTTGCTACTTTCTGCTGCCATGACTGTTCTCCTCCACCAAGCCACCCTACCTTGGAGCCAACTGATTATGAACTGAAACCTCTACAAACTATGAGCCAAATAAACCTTTCTCCTTTTAACTTTGGGTGTCAGACATTTTATCTCAGCAATGAGAAAAGTAACTAAGACAGCAGGTATCAGGTATTTTATTCCAGTGACCAAAAAGTGAATAATACAGATGCCAAGTGGAATTTTTGACAAACCCCAGTGTGAAAATCAAACCCATAAGGTTCTGGAGCAACATTATACTATCTGCAGCAGAGAATTCTACAATTTTGAATAAAAGTTCTGACATGCTATGGGGACCTAGTACTGACAAGTACCTAATCATGAGACACCAAGTGAACATGCAGCTAAAGAAACCCATTCTGAGCTGGGATAGGCAATGGAATGTTCCATTTTAAGACTGGACTGGAAATCTGGGGGTATACCCAAACCAGACTGGGGCTATAATCAAGCAGCACAAATCTCCATATCATCCACTATTTTTGTACTAGCACTTCTCCTTCAGTTCACACCTATAGCTGTGTGGATGATCTTTCATGACTAGCTGATTAACAAAGAGGAGTTCAGACTTGCTTCATGGATGGGTCAGCTCTGGATATGGGTACAATCTCTGGAAAGGCATAGTGACTACACAACAGTTCCACTCAAAGGTGATCTTGAGAGAGAGAGGGGAGGGAAAGCTTCAGGTGGTCCCAGGTTGTCTCAGTCATTTTCCCATCATTAACACAAAATACCCAGCACCCTTAACTTAAAGGGAAGGGGCTTATTTTGGCTCATAGTTTGTAGGGATTTCAGGCCACATGGTCTGACTCCAAGGCACAAGAGGGATGGTGGAAGGGTATGAGCAGAGGACAGCCAGGAAGCAGGGAGTGAAGGGAAGAGCTGGGAAGGAGATGTATCCTTCCACGTCATGCCTTCAGTGACCCTCCTCTCCTCTCCAGATCCTAGCTCCTAAGAACACAATCAGCTCTGAACTCTTTAGTGAATCAATCCACTGATGAGTAGAACACTCTCATAATCCAGTTACTTTCCAACATCCCCAGCTCTGAACACATGATCCTTTTGGGGGCATTTTAGATCTAAACCATAACGTTTGTCATCCACTTTGTATTTAAAAATAAAGTGACCTGGAGTTGTAATATATAAAGACTCATGAGCAGTGGTAAATGGCTTGAGAAATGGGTGGGGATCTAGAAGGAGGAAGATTGAGAGATGGCAACAAGTAAATCTGAACTAGAGATATGTGCATAGGCCTATAAGTGGCACAAAACATGAACATCTTAACAACCACAATAAAGAGGCACTAAACATACAAGTGTTGAAAATGACTAACCAATTGATGGCAGCTAGCATCTCTTACCAGTCACTTGAGTGTTGGCACAACAACCCTTGAATAGAATAGCCATGGTAGAAGGGATTTGGATTGTGCATTGGCCAGCTAGCCCGGCTTTCCACTTACCAAAACTTTTCTAGCTACTGCCACTGTCAAATGTCTAATATTCCAGTATCAGAGAGTGCTACTGAGTCCTGAGTATAACAACATCCCCCAAGGACACCAACCAGAAAGTCTTGTGAACTTGTTATATGAGATATCTACCAATTCATTTTAAGCTGAATGAATACATATTCTGGACGTGGGTTTACATTTTCTGCCCTTAGCCCTTTGGCTAAAACCCTTATCTGAGGACTTCTCTAGTGTTTATTATACTTCAGTGGGGTCTATATACTATCAATCAGAGCAAAGAGCTAACATTTTAGCTGAGGAGTTGCTGGAATGGGCACATGACCGTGGACTGCACTGGTGCTCTTGAATGCTCTAGTGCTGAGTGGTTGGCAGCCAGAAAGAACAGTGACATAGACAAACTTGCTGAAATCTTAACTGATTAGCTGATTTTAAGGTGATTCTTTATGAGTCTGGGGCATATTATCCAGGAGGCAGGGTATATCTTAAACCAAAGACCTTTGTATGGTGGTGTATTCACAATGGGTAGAATACTAAGGAGTGGAAACAGGAACAGTTCTGCCAATCATCACTCTCAGTGACCTACTTGAAGAATACGCAAAGCACTGAGCTCTGTAGCTTTTGATGCCCTAGTTCCTAAGAGGGAAATGCTTCTTATGGGGGACACAGAAACATTACCCATTGAACTATACATGTAGCTGACACATTGGTACTTCTTGAACCAAGGGGCCAATAGGCAAAAAAAAAAGAGTCAGTATCTCAGAAGGGCTGATTAAACTTGATCATTGGGACAAAGAAAGGTTATAGGGAAGGAAAGAATACGAATAGAACCTACATCGGCAATGGCAAATCTTTTAGAGGTTTCAATGATAAACAACCTGTTTCAGCATGCATACTATAGGTTCACTACCACTGACCTAGGTGATCTATTTAGATATTTCTTGATACTGCTTTCTCCAACTGTGAAACAAAGTAGACTATAGCCTGAGAAGAAATAAAGGCCAGGACTCACCTTCAGTGATGACCAACTGGTCTTACCACAAGGAATCCATTGAGATTATAAGTGAAACTTGTTGAGAATGAGAAAAAAATCTTTGACAGGTAATTGAGGGAGAAGATGAGTAAGAGTTTTAACCCTGAAACAAACCATACCGCCAGAGGACAAAATTCATCATACTAACCTCCCACTTCTAAATTTCCACCAGAAACAGAGGCTCCCTGGTATCTCACTGGTGTCTTGGTCTGAGAACCTACAAGAGGAGGATCCAAGTGCTGCAATGGGTAGACAGCAGCAGAGGGTTTGATGTAATGTCAGATTCCTACCCAGGAAAGTTCTTACTTCCAAGATAAGAATGCTGGGAATGCTGTTAGGAGATGGTCCTCAGATCTTAGCTTTGGGGTTTGCCTCCTCTAAAGAATACAGCCTGTGTAATGTGAAGGTCACTTCTCCTGCTATCAGCAATATTTGTTGAAAACTGATATGAAAGTGGCAGTTCTATCCCTCTTGCTATAATGTGGAATAACTCTAAAATGCCCTATGTAGGTTGGCTGATGGTTTTGCTGACAATTCATCACATCTTAACTTCCCGCTCTGTGTCATGTTTTTCTTTTTCCTTCAACAGACATTGATCCAAAGAGTACTCCTTCTCTGGGACCCAAAATAACCTGCAAAATTTAGATCATTACCAGATGAGAAAATTTACATTGACAGGCTAGTGAGGTCTATTAATAACAAACTGTATATTTAGGAGTGTCTTGCTAAGTGTCAATTGATTCAGGTAAAGTAAACTCTTGGTGAAAATTCCTGAATGCATTCAATCTGGGCACTTCTCATTTCAGATGCCAGATTTCCAACCCTAATTTCAGTTTTTGGTTTGCAAGTTAGCCATTTAGTGAAAAGATGTAGTTTCATAGAGCTAAGTAGATGCAGAAATTCCTCAGGGTTTTGACACATGGTCAGAAACTTTATGAGAATTTGTGGATTCATGTATTCATCTCCAGAATCTTAAACTTTAGTACTTCCTTTGCATATTTGACTTGTTTTTCAGCCCAGTCCATTCTTGAAACTGAGTTACACTGACAAAGCAGATATTTAATAATTCAAATACGTGCTGAGGCTCACATTTCATGGGAACTACAAAAACTTAAAAATATACTTCATTTTTATCTGATTCGATGAATCAGTCCTTGAATTATGACTTCATATTCACTCCGCAGCAGCTCTTTAAACTCTGTGGAGATTTGGGGAGGCTAGAGATGATCAGAAAAACTCAGCAGTATGCGTCTTGCTGTTCCCTGCTTGTTTGGATGTCTACCTGCACTGGTGTCTGGACAGGTCTGCAACACAGGGCTTCTTGTACTATGAGGTACTGCCTGGCTACATCAGTAAGAAAATTCCATCTTGAGTGCTGTTGGGAAAGAACAAAAGGTTCCCCTGAGTACTTTCATGACCATAAATTACTGATCAGAGGAGATAGCTTAGGTGGTCTCTTTGGCAAGTTTGCACAAATTCTGCAGACAAACAGGGCAGGTACATCTTGCCTTTTGACATGGGCAAAGAATTGAGGACCTCCCACCTCCTTGCTTGCATATGATCCTTCTGATGCAAGTGAGCTAATTTTCCTCCTTAGCTCAGACTCCTCAGTTCTTTCACAGGAAGAGCATATGGCCTAATTCATTCTAAGATGTCAATGCACCTGGTCCCAGGTTGGCCACACCTCAAGTAAGCTAGTCGCTTCTCTTTTCTCCTTCCATCTTCCAGCTCTGCTTTCCACAGTTTGGATGATCTGTCACCTTTCACAGTCCTTGGTTTAAAGGTCTGAAAGAACAGATTTCCTCATCTATCTAGGTTGTGAGGTGCTGTGCTTCTGCCTCAATGATGGGTGAGCTGCCGAGGCTGGGGTGTAGGCAGATGTGACTGGAGAGGTGGTGAGGTGTGTGAGTGAACCAGGTTCTATCGGAGCTGAGCCATAATGCAGGTCTTCTGGGCCCACGTTCTTTCTCAGGTGAGGCTGTCTCCCTTCACAATTTCACGGTGCCAGGGGAGTTGACCTACAGGAATATGGAGCCCAGCCCTTGTGTTTACCACACTGATATGCATGTTGATGTTAAAATCCTTGCAGTGCTTTTCTTCTTCCCCTCAAAAATATCTTCCCAAGAAAAAGCTATTGTTTAAAAATTTGAAAGTAAACCTTTTAGTCCTGCAAGTGTCTTAGTCCACTTTCTGCTGCTTTGACAGAATTCCTGACCCTGAGTGTGAAGAGCAGAGGTTTGTTTCTTATGCTCACGGTGCTGGTATCTGGCAGGGCCTTCCTGCCAGGTCATCACATGGCAGAGGCCACCATGCTGGGAAGAGATGTGCACCACGAAAGAAAGATAAAAGGGCTGAGGTCTTCCTTCATCAGGAGCCCACTCCTGAGATGACTAACCACTCCCTAGCACTGCCCTGAATCCACATTTGACACCGCACTTGAGACTGGATACCTCTTTTATTTCTTTTCAATTTTTATTTTTTATTAGTGAGTGTTTGTAGTACTTAATGATCACATCCCTCATGGGGCATTAGAGACATGCACATCACACATTGTAAAGTTTTTCATCCCCTTCTCCTTTCTTTCCTCCACTTTCTTGCC
Organism: Dasyprocta punctata; assembly: GCA_004363535.1. Lineage (NCBI taxonomy): Eukaryota > Metazoa > Chordata > Mammalia > Rodentia > Dasyproctidae > Dasyprocta > Dasyprocta punctata. Next base: position 133,217 of record RJWM01000116.1, on the reverse strand, counting down.
TTCTCTTGATCTCCTTCTCATTTGCAAAAGTTCTGTTCCCCTGTTCCCTATTAACCTACTTTTTTATTTTCTCTTTATTTATATTTTGGGTTTCTCATGTAAAAGAAATCATGTAATATTTAAGCTCATGTGTCTGATTTATTTCATATAACATTATGGTATCAAGATGTATCTATTACCCCACAAATGACTCAAGTTTATCCTTCTTTATGGCAAGATAGTGCTCCATGCTATATAAATATCACATTTTCTTTATCCATTTACCTACTGAAGGTGGAAGCTAGACATTCTTGAATACAATAAACATTGTGTTATAGATTCAACCTAAAATTAGAAAGTACAGTATTGCATATAATTTTGAAACATATTAAATCTTAAAAACACAACCAAATAGGAAATTTGAAAATAAAATGAAACAAATAAGTATCTAGTCAGTGACCTAACTATAATATTCCAAATAAATTTAGAAAGATAATTTTAAAAAACCCATTTCTAGAGAGGTATGCCTCTTTTAATTAAAATTTTAAATTTTTATTAGTACACGTTTATAATACGTAATGATTGCATTCATTGTGAGGAATTGGTACGTGTATATAACACATTTCAATTCTTTTTTCTCCTTCGCTCCTACCATCCTTATTGAAACTTGTTTTTGCTAGTATAAGATTCATGTATAAGTCTTTGTCAAGTTACTTATAAATATAGGCTAACAACCAGATTAACAGGCCAAAAACATATAAAACACATAAGCCAATTACGCTAAATCAAAGTACACTGTTAGATTCATTTTCCATGCAGGACTACAATAACTTTTTCTCTCTCTTTTTTCCTATTGCCCATATTTTGCTTTGCTTAAATAAATAGGAAAAATATGTTATATTTACACTTGTATGTTTGCTTTACTTCCCTTTACTTTCTTCCCTCTGAGACCACTATGGTCTCAAAATGCATTCGATTTCTTGCAACAACTCAAATTTCTCTTTCTTTATGACAGAATAGTACTCCATTGTGTATAAATGCTACACTTTGTCTATTCATCTCTTGGTGGACATATGGGCTGCTTCGAGATTTAGCTATTACGAATTATGTTGTTATACCTAACACCTCTTTAAGATGCCACTTCTTCACACTGTTCCAATGAGAATTAAATTTCAACCTGAGTTTGGTGGGGGACATTCAAACCTGATTAACCATTTAATGGTCAATGCCTTGGGCTTCCCCCTCTTGTCCTGCCAGATTTAGCTCCTCATATGTTCACAGATGGTGTCAGGACATGGCCCCAGGATGAAGTCTCTGACTTTGAAATCCCCTAGACTCAGATCAAAGGAATTTCCCTCAATTCCTTCATGTATGCTCTGTGTAAGAACCTCGAATGGACTTCTAGCATGAGTTCCATGGAATCAAGGACATACTCTTTTTCCTATTTCTGCAGAAGCTATCACAGTACTGGTCCAGGGCTTACTTTCAGTCACTGTTGGGTGAATCATGAGTGCTGCCTGAAGCCCAGCATTGTGCTGGGCTTCAAGTGCATATGACACACTCTGCTGAACAAGAATGCTTGCCTTGTGGACAGGGTCAAACCTGCAGGGCAAGCAGAGGAACTGGGGTTTAGCCAGATCATTTCAGTATACAGTCAATGCTGTAATGTCAGAGGCATCTGGAATGGGCATAAGGATTGGGGAAAATGACCCAGAAATGACACTGATGTGGACTTTTAAGGACAGAAGGAATTTATCAGCCCATCTGTACTTCTCAGGCTAATGATGGGGCCATTTGCCATCTGCTCCCTTTCCTGCTCTTATCTTTTTGATCTAAGTTCTCCTTACTCCCCAACCAGCCAGGCCTTCTGTTCCAAGGAAGCTAATATGCTTTCTGCAACCCCTGAGGACTTACTGGGTGTTGTCTGGCTGCTTTTGCCTCTGCTAGCCATCTCTGTGAGTGTATGTTCATAACATACCAACAGGTCTTGCTAAGGCCTCCAGGGTCCAGGAAGCCTTCCCTATGAACTCTCTTCTAGTCCCTTTATTTCCCACCTACTCTGAACTTACACTTCTAGTCTGTGCCATGTGATTCTGAGGGCCTAGATTAATCACACTGACATGGAGCATGATTTGGATGTCTATAGATAAAAATAATAGAAAGAAAGATGTCAGAATTCTCCTCATGTACTCTTATAAAGACAGAAAACGGAGTGCTCACAGCATTGCTTATTAACGTGGAAATCAACCCAGGAGAAGGTATCCACTCGCTTTTCCAAAGGACTCATAATGTCCCCTCTCTTGCTGTGTCAGTGTAACATGTCACAACTATGTCAAGACACACTTTTTTCATATAAATGAGCACTGCTTAAAGATATCAGTATTTGGATAGGAAGACTAGATAATAGGTGTTTTCAAGTGACCTTTATAATCACTGTCAGATTTTTCTATTTGACACTAAAGTGAACTATAGTCTCTTTGGGGTTGAATTCATCTTTATAGTCCAATAGAAGAAGTAAGGAAACAAAATAATAATATACCAGGTGCAATGGCACACATCTGTAACCTCGACTTCTGAGGCTGAGGCAGGAGGATTGCAAGTTTGAGTCCAACCCAGGCAACTTAGGGAGATTTTGTCTCAAAATAAAATTTAAAAGGACTGAGGGTGTAGGTCAGTGGTAGGCACTTTCCAACATGCATGAGGCAATGGGTTCAACCCCCAGGATCACAAATAGTATCTTTGTAATTGTGCATCATGCTTTACAGCTCACATCTGAAATAAATATCACCTCCTCTAAGATGCTTTCCTGAATCCCTAAGGGAGAGGTCACCTTGATTTGTGCTCATCACGCCTCTAGCATAGCACGTCCTGCAAAGTATTATAGCTGAAGGTATGTCTCTGACTCTTAACAGACAGAACTTTTCAAGAATAGAGGAGCTTGGCTTCTATATTTGCATATTTCTATGATCTGTCTTATTGTAGAACTTAATGCACATTTAAAAACTTAATAGATAAATGAATGGTGAAAGAAAAATAAAAGCACTTGCTAATAACAGGAAAAATATTCATGGAAGAAAGTTTGAAACTGAGGATGAAATTAAGTTTCTAATTTTTTTTACCCCTAGAATAGATAATAAGAAGTCAGTTGTGTGAATTTGGGCCGCACTTCCACAATATTGTGAAACTGATTTAATTAAGTCTTCCTTTTCTGTAAGAGTTTGAAAAGAAATAATACTCCAAGACTTAGAAGAGTAGAGAGCAAATAGTTACCATGTAAGTTATGGAGTTTTAGGTACTTCTCTGAGTATATTCTTCTTCATGCTTAAAAGTTAATCTCTGAATTATGCACTGTAATAATAGATGAGGAAGTGTTTCTGGCACTAATGCATAAAATATGTGCATGCAATTTGGAGGCTGAAAAGTGGATCCTTCTTTTGGGGAAAAAGAATGATATGAAAGTTACTGCCAATCTAGGGGAACAGAATGTAATTATCTACAAGGTTACCTGATTTGAAATACTAATTGCCAAACTGTTCAATAAAATATGAATACTTATTATTGCAATTCATACCACATGGTACATATCCTATTTTAGGGCGACAGGTATCTTAAAGAAAAACACTAACTAGGTAATGTCAGACATTGTAAAATGAGTGGATATTGAGACTGAAGGGTGTATTTCCCATTGGTTGCTAAACTGGACTTTAACCTTTAGGAAAAGACTATAACTATAAACAAAATTCAGTATCCATGGGAACATGCATAAGAAGGTAATTATTTTTTCCTTTACATTTTTAAATTTCAGAGTTTAATAGCATATTATATGCATTGCCTCAGGCCCACAATTCCTCCAGTTGGTCATTAAGTATCAGGAATTGCCCTCTCGACCAGTCATTATTACTTAAATAAAGTGCCACTTATGAACCTCAGGAACAAAAGAGCTATAGTGCCCATGGAAGGCACACCTTGTCTCTTGTAGAAATTTGGCATAGAGTGCAAGGAACCAGAGCAGACCAAAGCACCTGGCCCAGAAGCCAGGTTTGTGTCTCAAGAGCCACATTCACCAGGAAGCCTTTTCAGTTATAGTAATTAGGCCCAAGAAACACCTCTGTTCTTCAGGTACGCAGACCACAAGAAAGATCCTACAACTGGGTCCTCATATGATCAACCCACTTTCCATAGAAATTTTGCAAGAGCAAAGACTTCTGTGTGAATACAACACCTGCTAATTCCATCTTGTACAGGATTATTCCCTGATACACAAATTTTTGTTTTTGTTTATTTGTACAGGGGATCAAACTCATGACCTTGCACTTGCCAGGCAGGCACTGTGCCTTGGTTTGAAATATTGAGTTTGTTCCAGACCTACATTCATGATAAATTGGATGATCAAAGAATATATAAAGGGATAATTTAGTTACATAATTTACCTGTTATTTCTACACAGGAAGAGTGACGACAACATACTAATGGCAATGCAAAAACTTCAGTCCAAATTTAAACCAAAACTCCTTTGCTTGGTTGCAGAGTTTCCTTTACTGGCTTGGCACACCTGGGTGGCTTCTACCAGACAGGTGAGGGCCTCAAGGCCTTACCTAAACTGCCTCAGGATAGCTGGCCCCAGATGACTTCACCATCAAAAGGAGAAGTACGTGCTGAAAACTAGAACTAATCTAGGAAATTCTAAATTTAGACAGGATTTTTCTTTCAAGAGTTTGTTTGTAAATCACTTTTTTTGGAAGCTAGAGAAAACATTTTCCCATAGAATCATTATAATGAACGTATCTATGTAAATTTAAGCCTAATGAGCATGGAATACTACATATTAGCAAAAGCATTTTCACTGACTGTATTTTTTCACTCTTGTTGGTCTATATTATGGATTACTGGGCTGATCTGGAAGCTAGACTACTAAGTGCAACGGTTTTGCTAGTCTCTGCTCAAAAAGCCGGATATGAGAAACTCTCCTTCATGCAATAGTTCATGGAAAAGAGAACATACCCTTGACAGTTCTGATGATGCCACCTACTAGCAAAAAGGGGCAGCCTTTGTTGTGCAAAGGACATTTATAAATTTATATTTTGGGAGTTTCCAGCACTTAATTTAAAAAGTATTATAACTATATGAGGCTAACAGTGAATCCTATGGAGATTAGAGTAGGAAGTTAAATAAAAAGACATTGACAGTAAAGCAAAACATAGGACCAAGATCTGCACACAGACAAACACTGGAACTAAGAGCTTCATAATGGACTATGACCAAAAGGCAATGCAAATGTTTCTGTACTAGGAAAAGTAAAGAAATTCAAGGGGAAAAATAACTGGGGATTGTGATGCCCACAGTTTGAACATTAATTGTATCAGTCCTTTCCTACATATCTGCTTGCCTCCTCACCACACACACACGCACGCACACACACACACACACGCGCGCGCGCGCGAAGAGCAAATTGTGAACAGTTCTCCTCTTAAGCAGTTCCTTCCAGATTTGTTTTGATTTTGGCCTCCAAATAGCAAGAGAATTTTCTTGTAGCTGGAATGAAAGATGAGGTAAGATGAGGTGAGTGAGGAAGACAGAGCCATGAGTCATGAAAAACAGCAAAGTTATGGTTTGTGACTGAATGTCTCCCCAAAGCCTCATGTGGTAATGAGGGGGCGCTTTTTGGAGGTGACTGAATCTAGAGCTTGTGATTTGTTCATTGTCTCGTGCTGGGATTGGAGGTGTGAGTGCTACACCAGTCCTAGAGTGCGTAGCCTGCATACAATGTAAGAGAGAAAGACTTGTCTTGCTCTCCCTCCTCTCTTGTGGCTTTTAGTATCTTCTGGCACTAAGGAGGGTTGCCCCTTAGCGATACCTCCCTGACTTGGAGCCAGCCAACCATGGACTGAAACCTTTGCAAACTGTGAGCTAAAGAAACTTTTCCTCCTTTAACCTTGAGTGTCAGATATTTTGTCTTGGTAACAGGAAAAGTAACTAAGACAAGCAGGTGTCAGTTTTAGAAGTTCTTTTGTAAAAGAAAAAGCATAAGCCATGATTCCTGAAGAAAGAAATTAAAGCAGAGCCAGGAGGAAGATGGAGAAATGCTATGACATACATGAAAAGATGCTTGGAATCTTCCAGAAAAAAGCAAGATCACTCGTGTTGCTTAGGAGGGAGCAGAAAATAAGTTTCTAAGCAGGAACAGTGACTATGAGGCCCACTGAGGACTTATCCAGATTGCCAACAGTGAAGCTTGTGCCCAGTTTACCTTATATCTAAGGCACAACGAAGTTACTGGTGCTCTTCAAGCTCCTCGGGAACCAGGTGTCTTTCTGTGGTGCTGTCCTCCAATGAGGGCTCCTCTGGAGATCTGTGTTTACGTTCCCAACTCTAAACCAACTGCTATGGCTTATGTTTAAATGCTCTCCCCACCCCATTATGGCTTGTGTCTAGATGTCCCCAAAGCCTCATGTGATCATAGGTGGGGCTTTTTTCAGAGGTGGCTGGATCTAAAATGTGTGACACCAGTGCAATCCAGGCTCAAGGGCACTAGAATTAAGGCTGTGAGTGCTACCCATCCTAAGTAGTCTGTATAAGATAAAAGGAGCTGAAAGATGCTATTAAGGTCCTTGTTACTTTTGCTGTCTTTGCCTGCAATGAACTGTTTTTCTCCTCTGTGATGCCTCTCTGCCATGTGCCACTCTGCCTTGGAGCCAGCCAATGATGGACCAAAACTTCTACAAACTGTGAGCTAAATAAATCTTTACCCCTTTAACTTTGAGTGTCAGCTATCTATCTCAGCAATGAAAAAAGTAACAAAGAAACCTCCCCCAAAGCCTAATGCACTCATAGGTGGAGTTTTGGGGGTGCCTGGGTTATGGGTGTGATACTGGATTGTGCCTGTGTGATACTGAATTAGTCTGTTGATTAGTTTAGCATAGTTCTGGGTGTGGTGATGGTGTTACTGAAGAAGCAAGGCCCACCCTGGGTGTGGATAGCACCAAGCAGTAGACTTATAGCCTGGATGGAATAAAAAGGAAAAGGAGAAGGAAGGCATGCTGCCTGGCTGCCACACCAAAGACTTTTTCTCCTCTGCCATACCCCTCTGTAACAACACCCTGCTTTGCAGCCAGCTAACTATAAACTGATAACTTTATAAACTTTGAGCTAAAATAAACCTTTGCTTCTTTAACTCATAGGTGCTGGGTATCTTGTCCCAGCAATAAGAAAATAACTAAGATACCAACCCTGAGAAACTCCACTGGCTGTGTTGAGATTCAAACCTCCTTTGATTGTAAAGAAAGAAGGAGGCATTCTAACACTGTGTCCCTCATCATTATGTCTGCCCTACCATTGAGCCATTATGTCTCTTTTGCTACCATTCAAACAACATAGCAGAAGGGAGAGATTTTCCAAAGTAGTATGGAAAGCACTTCTGAGGTTCAGCTAAGAAACGACCTCATGCTGTAATTTGTTATTTCTACTGCACCAAAACATAGAAGTGTCAATATGCAGAGATACAGTCGGAAGAGAAAGGAAACACATTGGTTTGATGTCTGGGATAGACTGAAAGAGTAAAGTAAAATTATATCAACAAGAAGACTCTCCCACTCTTCTGGACTTGGAATTCTGAGCATCTGCAGGACTATTCTCCATCTTATTTTCTCATCACTTTGTATCATGACTTAGCTCTTTGAAATACATAGGTTTCAGGAGGAAAAAAGCTTCATGACACTTGGTTCAAATAACCACATTTTGGAGAAATTAAGTGAACAGGAATAGGAAAAGCAAATATGAAGAAGATACATTCCAGTCTAATGAGATTGTTGGACATCTGGCTCGCTAGGAAACACTAACCCCTGGGAAGCTTGCCACTATAGCCATGCCCTTGTGGCACAGTGACTTCTCAGCTCAGGATGTTTGGAAAGTGTGGTTTGGACAACATGGATCATAAAAATACATCAGTCTCTGGAATGTTTAGCCCAGAAAGTTCACATTCAGGTGAACACTGCATTTGCTGTCTGTGTCAGAAGGGCTGCATTTCTTTATTTTTTGTTTTATGCCCTAGCTAATTTCAAAATAGGATTTGTTCATCATCATTGTCCATTAGAGAAATGTAGATCAAAATGGTACTGAGATTTCATCTGACTCCAGAAAGAATGGCTCTGATCATGATCTCAAAAGACAAAACAAAACAAAACAAACAAACAAACAAAAAAAACTACAAATGCTGGTGAAGTTGTGGGGGGAAAAGGAAAAATTCTACATTGTTGGTGAGAATATAAACTAGTACAACCACTATGGAAATTAGTGTGGAAATTCCCCAAAAACTAAAAATAGAAGTTTAATTCAATCCAGCTATTCCCCCTTGTAGTGATATTCTCAAAAGAGTTAAATACACCATATTACAGTGATACATGCATATCCATATTTATAACAGCACAATTCATAGTAGCTAATTCTTGAAAGTGGCTTATGTTCCCACTAACAGATGAATAGATAAAGAAAATGTAGTATTTACACACAATTGGAGTAAGAAAGGTAAATATGAGTCATTTGTAGGAAAATGCATGCACTTTCAGACCATAGTGCAAAATAAAATAAATCAGACACAGATGGCTAAATATCATGTGGTTTCTCTTATATGAGAAAGCCAAATAATAAATAATTTAAGCAGCAAACTAAAAGATGCATGATAGGAGACAGGAAGATAGACTTTATGGAGCTGGGAAAGGGTTCTGGGGATGGACAGAGATGGGCAGACATGGAAAGGGGGAAGGAAAGGGGAAGTAAAAAGGAACAAGCTGCAATACATATATATATACCACTTCCACATGATAAATGTATTTATTATGCATCACACACACATTAATGAAAAAATTTTAAAAACAGGATTTGGACTGGGTGAAAATGAATGTATATGCCATTCTGATTTCCTTAATTTAATTGTGTACATTCATCTATATTGCTGGAGTAATTTTTTAAAATTTCGCTGATTTATTTACAGTGAGAAGGTCATCCTGAACCAGTGTATGTCTGGGTTATGAGACAATTTTGAGCACATATGAAGTGTGATTGTTTTAAACAGCTCCAATTGACTCTTCCATAGACTTCCCCAAGCAACAGTTGTTGAGGAAGCTGCTTCAACACAACAAAACATGCACTGTGTCATCCATCATTTACTTCTATTCCATGTAAGCTCTTACATCAGGCAGGATAGCAACTCTTAATTTTGGAATTATGGTCATAGAGAGGTAGACAGGGATGTAGAGAGCATCTTGGTTGTAGCAACTTGACAAACCTTTCTATAAAGCCCAAAAGTAAATATTTCAACCTTTGCAGAGCCACGTGGTCTCCATCACAATTAGTCAGCTCTGTCACTGGGACACAAAAGCAGCCACAGATAATACAGAAATGAGTAAGTGTGACTGCGGTGCAATAAAATTTTATTTACAAAAGCATGCTACATGCTAGATCTGGCTATAGTTTGCCGGCCTGTGATCTAGTCCAACTTCCTCACGTTAATGATAATAAAAACAAAGGCTGAGAAGATGGGGAATTTCCAAAAGTCACTAGAGAGCTAGTAGTAAAGCCAGACTCTTACAAACAGAAATTGAATTTAGAATCCAGCTTGAGTTCTATTTCAACCACACCACAATGGTTTCATTTCATTTCAAAAAAACTTTTTCTGCCCTGTAGATGACAAAAATTTGAGCCAGAGGACAGTATTGAGGAAATTCTGCTCTGGTATTATTCAATTGCTTAACACAAAATACTTTATCTTTCTGAGACAGGGTCTCATATGCAGTTCAGGCTGGCCTTGAGGTCACTTTGTAGCCCAGGCTGGTCTCGAACTTGCAACGATCCTCCTGCCTCAGCCTCCCAGGTGCTGAGATTACAGGCCTGTGCCACCACATCCTGCACAAGACAAAATACTTTGAAGAAGAACTTTTATAGAACACTGTTAGGAATTAATTGCATTTGTTTTGGCACTAGTACTACATTTCAAAATGACAGTAAAGCAGTAAAACATGAAGATTGCTATTATGTCAGAGAGTCTCATTTTAACAGAAAATATTTTTTACTAGAGTTTATTTGAATAGAGTGAGCAAACTGAGGCTTCCAGTGCACCAACTAATAGACTCCAGATGAAGTCATTTAACGTAGGACTCAGGGCTGGTGACTTTCTGAGGTTCATGTAGAATTTTGGTGTGTGCATTTTTTCTCTCAGGACAGGGTGCATAGTTAGCTTCAGATACCCAAAGGGTTTTATAACTCCCAGAAATTACAAGGCTCTAGGCATCAAAATGTTCCTTTTTCAGTCAGGTTGCCTAAGAGGGAATGAAGAAACTCCAGCCAACAAAGTCTCTTTCTTTACATTAACTCTGGAGCATAGTCAGTTGACCACCAAAATCTATCCAGACAGAAACACAAGTTAATTCATGGGACAGGTTAAGCGTCCGAGGGTTTGTAAGTGATGCTCAACCTCAGCAGGCATTACCAGCCGGCTTAGAGGCAGGGACTGTATACACACACTTTAGTCACTTGTCACTGACACCTGCAACTAAAAGGAGGTTTATTTTGGCTCTTGGTTTGTAGAGGTCTCAGTCCATAGCTGGCTGGCTCTAAGGCAGGGCGGCATGGCAGAGGGGCATGGTGGAAGAGAGCTGCTCACAGCACAGATAAGAAACATGACCATTAGTTCACTGAAGGCAAAAAGCTGGAACTCTAAAAGGGCTGCTGGTCCATGAGCAGGGGTTCAGAAACCTATCCAATGGCCCCACATGTGTTAAGGAATCTTTGTGCATGCCTCAGGGCTCTTTGCATTCTGCCTTGCCCAGGCGTGGTACCCATCTGGTGACCTCTTCCTTGACACAGACCCCAGTTCTGGCTTGACCAGACCATGAAGGTCACTTTTTCACAGCAAATCAGGAACTTTCCAGGAGGCACCCTGCCCTTCCCCCTGGTGATTATTTCTCAGAATCTTTTCTCTTTCTGAGAACCTCTTGACACATAGGAGAGCATTAGGGAAAGCACATTTGCCACAGGGGTCCCAGAACAGCTTGATTTGGAGGCAGGAGATGAATTTTTACAAGCCCATTACTCAGAGGAACCCCAGAGAGTTGTGGTTGCTGACACTTTACAGACAGTTGGGCAGCACCAGCTAATGGCCAAAGAAAATAATGCCATTAACTTGGTTAACGTATGGCAGATTCTCGGCAGGGAGGACTCTCATTGACTCCAGAGGGACCCAACCCCCAGAAAATGTAAAAATGCCCCCTACCTTCCTTGCTTGTCCAACATCCATTCCAAAGATGAATCAGCAAAGTCAATTGGTTCTAGGACAAAATCAGGCCCTTTGCTACTTTAAATTGAACTCTCTATGTAAAACAATGTCTACGTACCATCGAACTCTCTATGTAAAACATAATGTCTCTTAATAAAATAGCCTTTATTTCCATAAATATGCAGAACATCAACACAGAAATCATTTTATTACACTATTAGAAGGTACCCTTCGAGAGTGTTGAAAGGTTGGTATCACTAAGTCGATTTAGTAAAGGAAAGCTGAGTCTCCATCTTTCTACCAGAAGCTAAACACTTGTCTGTGAATATCTGAACAGACCTTTGTATTAAATGACACTTCAAGGCCAAATTTGCACTAAAATATTCTGTTTGCTTGTTTGCTTGGAGACTGGGGGTTGAGCACAGGATCTTCTGTTTGCTTGTTTATTTGGGGACTGGGTGTTGAGCGCTGAGTTACACTCCTGACCCCTTTTGTATTCTTCATTTTGACCCAGGGTCTAACTAAGTCACTAAGTTGCCAAGCCTGGACTTGAATTTAGGATTCTCCTCCATCTTCCTATCAGTGCTGGGATTATAGTTGTGTGTCACCAAGCCTAGTACCAAGATGTTTTGTATCATATTCTAAAGTTAAAGCCCCCAATTAAAACCCTGCTAGAGAAGCTACCTGCTGCAAAGTATTCAGAGAATAAAACATTTTTAGTTTGCTTTTTGCTCTTGTGTTAAAAGTTACAACAAAGAAAATAACCTACTTCAATCTTCTCACTATTCCCCATAAAGCAGACCTGAGAGGTTTTGGGTCTGGCTTGGGATGTGACATGTACACAAAGCATCGACCTGGTTCTGAGGCCTTTCAGTAGCAGTATAGTCAGGAACACTGATCACACAGAAGCTGGGAGGGCTGGGGAGAGTATAAACCCACCCTCCCTTGCGTGCCTTCTCAGGAAGCAGGGAATAATGATGACAAAGAGCTGCCTGGGCTTGAATCTCAGTTCCACTATTTATCAGCTATGTTACTTTGGGCATATCACTTAACCTTGCTGAGCCTGGATCTGCTTTTCTGTGTAATGAAGATAGCAATGGGCCACCTCATCAAGCTGTTTTGCGGATCAATGTTGAAGACCTATAAAATCCTTATCTTGTAATAAGCTTACTTTTAGCTATGGGAATCTCTTTATTTCCAAAACAAGGATGCAAAGATTATACACCTAAGAGAGGAATCCATCCTAAATTCCATATGCAGAGGAAAACCTTTTATGGCTGTGTGGCTGCTGGGGAAACATACAGACATTTTTAAGAACACTTGGATATTGGTAACTAAAAGAGCATATTTTTATTAAACAAGACAGAGCCCTGAAGATGTGGATCAGTACTAGAGTAGAGCACTTGCCATGTACACAAGACTCTGCATCCAATCCCCCCAGCCCTGCATAAAACAAAAACAAAAACAAAACCCAGGACTTTGGTGGGCTAGGGGTGCAGAGTATCAAGTGGGGACAATTTAGTTATTCTGATCAGTGTAGATAGGATTAGCACTTAGCTCAAAAAGTTACTGGAAAATTCAATAAAATAACCCACATACAAGTGACTTGTACAATGCTTGGCACAAGTGAGTACTTGGGATGTGCTGGCTGGGCATGAGCCTAAAGCTCTTACACACAGCAACTTGGCTATGGCTCCCTTTGATTCACTGCAGAGTACATTTGCACAGTGAGAGCCCAGTGTTCACAGCAGTAAGAGGACAGCTGGGCCAGAGCTGGGCCTGGACCTGGGCTTTGAAACTCACAGCCCACATTTGTGTCAACACGCTTCTCGCTTCTTGATATTTCTTTTTTATTATTATTACTTTTTATTTTAAAGGAAAATAGAACAGAATAAAACCAACCAAAATAAACCAGTATAAGTGATACAGGACTTCAAAACCTTATGAAATCAACAATAGTTACCATAATGCCTTTTGCTGTCTTCAAAACAGCTGCAGATACCTTTGGACATAGTAAAAATTGAACAGAACAGAATAGAATAGAAACAATAAAAACAAAACAATGAATGCAATAAAGGACTTCAGAATACTCCAATAGCAAATCTAAAATGGCTACTATAATATGTCTTGCTATCCTTTAAATAGCTGCTCATGCCATCAGATTTAACATACACAAAACATAAGAGAATAAAACGCAACCCAACAAAACAATGAAAATGATATGATTTCCAGGCAGGAATTGCCTCCTGGTAAGGCCTGGTTCTCTCCCCCGATAGTCTGCAAATAGCACTGACTCACGGAGAGAGGCTTGGGTCTCAATTCTTAATATTTTTTGATTTGACTCCTACCCTGTACATAAGTTTTAGCCACCTTACAGTGCCAGGATTTCTCTGGTGTGTTCCCTCAGAAAGCAAGGCTGCCTGAGCACCTCCTCCCTCCAGCATTTCAAAGATGCCATGATGGGGGGCTTAGTGATGAGAGGTTCCCTCACATACCCACTTGTTATGGTTTGTGTCTAGATGTCTCCCAAAAGCCTCATATAGTCATAAATGAGAGTTTTTGGAGGTCACTGGATCTGAAGTACATGATACTGGGATCAAAGATGTGATGCTAGGATTGCTTCATGGTGCAATTCTAGGATTAAGAGTGCCCCACCCTGAGCGTGAGTGTTACCTACCCTAAGGGTGAGTAACCTGTATGGGATTTAAGAGACAGAAAGAGGGTTGTTGCTTGTTGCTTGTTTCCTTGCTACTTTACTGCTTTGCTGCCTTCTGCCTGCCATGAACTGTTTCTCCTCTTTGGCGCACATCTGCCAGGTCACCCTGCCTTGCAGTCAGCCAACTACAGATTGAAACTGAGAGCTAAACTTTTCCTCCTTAACTTTGAGTGTTGTGTACTTTATTTCAGCAATGAGAAAAGTAACTAAAATGCCAGCTTGAAAGTGCCTTATGATTAGGGGGTGTCAACTTTTTCTACAAAAATGTTTTTAAACACACTAATTAGTGGAATCAACCATTATTATCCAAAATAACCTCATAAAATCTCACCAAGTAGTCATTTTTGTAACACTGTTTAGGTTTTGTGACACCGGGGATTGAACTCACAACCTCATGCCTGCCAGATGGCACTTAAGCCACTGAGCCAAACTCCCAATCTGTTTAGGTTTTAACTATGTTTTTTTCCTCCTTCTCTCACTTGCTTCTAATCTAAAGAATCTTTGATTTGTGATTGCAAATGACTTCAGTGCCCTATGACACAATGCATCCCATTTAAGGTTATAAAGAGAACATAAAAAATGGAATGGTTTAGCAACCTAGTTTTCCTGTTGCTTTAAACAAACAAACAAAACCATGAGGAGAAGGTGGGGAAGTCCCTCAATGTCTATACTATCTAATATGCACTTGGATCTTGCAATTTCTAGGAGAAAATGATGAAGAGCTGAAGGTTATGGATCTATTTGTAGATAGATCAAACTTGGAAGCAGCTGATCGACATAGTATTGTCCTGTACACTCAATAAGAACTTCCTTTGCCATACAATTCTATCAACACCAGCGAAGCAGGTAGGACATTTTCCTGATAAGAAAACTGAGCCTCTGAGAGGCTAACTAATCTAGCTGAGGTCATGGAGCCTGAGGCCACAGGCTTTCTGAGTTGGGGTGCAGCATCTGCTCTGCTATACAACCCAGACACCTTGCAGATAGACAGTGAAAGGTGCAGGTAACACTGAGTCCAGGCAACCCCCAGAGTGATACTGTAAGAGTATGGGTAGATTATTACAACACAATAATTTGAACAGTTTGGTGGGATTTAATTGTTTGGAAGGCATTCAATGCTCTATTTCCAAACACTGAAGGAGAGTGCTATAGACTGTTTTCACAGATTGATGATGCTACCTTAATTTAGGAAAGTGGTTTTGTATTTACAATGCACTTTCACAATGTTCATACTTGATTCTGAACTCACTTTGGGACTGGAATGAAAGCTTATGTCTTCCTTCACAAAAGCAATTAAATATTAGAAAAACAGATGATACTGGAGATGAACAAGAGGAAACAGGCAGACCTTGACCCCACCATCTTGCTGCTCACCCAAGAGACCTGCATGACTGATAGGCCCCATTGGCCAGGACTGTGCTTCATGGTCTAAGCTCTTCCTGCCCTGTAGGCATCATGCATTTGACTTGCTTGCCAAGAGAGCCTTCTGACCTCAGGAGGACACATTTTGTACTGGCTTGTTTTCATGTCTATGGGGACTATGAGGACACAGGCTCATGTGTACAATGCAGCTGCTGGGAAGGTAGACCTGCAGAAGGCATTGCGGGCTCACAGGCATAAGGAGGTATGGAGAGTGGATCTTTACTCTGATGGTGGATTCAAACAACCCATACATGAAAATCCAGCCTATTGTTTTCTTTCAAACAACATCTCTAGCAAAGGTGATACCCTGCCTGTCCTTGCCAACATGTTCCTTCTTGAGTGAATTTGTCTGTGTATATTGCTGAGCCCCCCACACAAGGAGGCTGTGAAAGGAGAGTAAGATGAGACAAGGCTGAGGCCGGGAGCCCCCAAGAACAGTGCTCAAAGGAGAAACTCTAGGTGATCTTGGTGGCCATGGTAAACAGCACCATTCCTCTGGGTTATTGGCCTCTCGGATTTTACCCTTTCTCTCTACAATCTTTTGTCACACTGTGATCATGCCATACCTTGGCTCTAAACTGCTCTGATGATGCTATCTCACTTGATACCAGCCCAAGTCCTTCTCAGGTCCTGCAGCATTTGCCTCTCTCTAGCCTGGCACTGATCTCTGGCCTCAGCTCTGCCATTCTCCTCCCTTCACTGGCTCCTGGTTCCTCCTACACAAACCAGCCTCATTTCCCTGGGGACTTTGACACTTGATGACCCCTCCACCAGAAACACTGTTCTTCTAGAAATTCACAGATCTCACCTCCAAAAACCCCTTCAGATCTTGGATCAGATTTATTCTTCTTAGTGCAAGGTGCAGACCAACCCTTCTGATCTCCCTTCCCTGCTTCTGTTTTTGCCACATCAATGTGCATTTCCCAACCCACAAATATACATTCATTGTCTTCTCCCCAGGAGCAGGGCCATCTTTGTTTTGCTCACTGAACTCCTGGCACAGGGTCAGTGCTCAGTTCGTGTTGGTTGAGTAGATGAATGACTCAGAAGTATTTGCTATTCACAGAAGTGATGGTCTCAGTTCTACACTGTGGCTGCTCTGAGGGGTCCAGTGTCCCCTTCATGTTGGGACAAAGTTTCAGGTCTTCAGGGATAGGCATGAAATGATCAGGGCCAGAACCAGTTACATCACCCATAGGACCCAGTGCAAAATGCAAACATGGAGCCCCTTGTTTATGACTTTAAAGTGAAGAATAGGGCTGCACTCCTTTGGCAGGGACTCTGTGCCAGGGCCCCATATGACTGCACAGATCAGACACCTGTGAAGCCAGTCTTGGTCAGGACCAACCACACTAATGACATTTCGTGTGTTCCTGCCTGGAAAGTCCCCATCACAAATACAGATCATTTATACCCAATATGTGTAGCAGGTTCTTCCTTCAGGAAAGAATTGCTGGGGCTGTGTAGGGAACAATCTCATAGAAAACCTAAAAACACCAAAAACTACATCCTTACAACAAGAGGACCACATGTCATGTTACAGGGTGGGCAGGGGGTGCCACAGTGGCAGATGTGGTGACATCAAAGACAGTGTCTGGACCCAGGCTGGGTCAGTGTCTGTGGAACAGAGCATCCAAGGCGGTGGTACATTGTCCCTTCAGAAGGGCGGTCAGAGGACAGCGAGAGGCAGGGAAGGAACAGAGGGAACAGGAAACTGCAGTCAGCAGACAGAAGACAGAGGGTGAGTCATGTGGCTGTGGCTTTTGCTGGGAGGCCCAGGGCCTTCCCCATGAATCAGCCCAAGGGGGCACATGGTGACACGTTAAACCACACTAAGTGGGACCTCTGGGTGCCATGCACTGAGGAAGGTGCTATGCTTTCCCCTTGGATGGCACTCTGAACTTTAAACAATGTTGAAATAGCAGCTTCTATAGGATATAAGAGCCTTCCTGTGGATCCTTTCAGTAGCCCTATTAGGTGAGCAGAGTGTCACTGCCACTCCAGAGGGACTAACTCACCCACTGTTGACAGAACTCCCTTCAGCCTTGAAGCACAAAAAATATGGATCTGAATGTTGGAGGAAACTTCTTTTCATTCATGATGTGTCTCTCACCAGTGGGTACCATCACCCCAGAGCTCGTGGCCTGAGACTGACAATGCAGCCAGCACATCACGAGCACATGGCAACATACTGACTAGCTGCTTCCATGGACTGACACACCACCAGCACTGCAAAAGGGGTACAGGAGGTGCTGGAGCTGCAGAGAACTGGCCCCATCCTCTGGGAAAGGAAAACTGGAGAGGGATTTGAGGTTTCCCTGTATGAACATTATACAAGCTACTTTAGGGTATCATCTGAGAAATGGGACCTAGGATTAAGTAAAGTTAAATGAGAGATGCTATTCTGAGTGCATATGTATTTGAAATGGTCCTTTAACCTTGTATCAGAAGGATTCCTTTGAAGCAGTGTTGGCTTATTGCCCTCAAATGTGTGCAGATGATTTGCTAAATCATATTATTATGCACAGTTAACTGCTTTGAGAAAACTGGGGCCTGCAGAGGCAGTCGGTGGGCTTGCCTTAAATACCTCAATCATTAACATTTTCTTTAAAAGTTAACAAGTGCAGTTAGCCCAAATTAATGAAATAATCTCTTGAGGAGTTGATTATTTTTATCAAAACTGAAGTTCTGTTTGAGTCACACAAGAAGAAAAGGCATCTTAAAATCATTTCCATTTTAGCACAAGCACATGTTAAAAACAGCTGAACTTATTTTTCCCTTTTCAAATTCTGCAAAATTCACTCCCAGGTTTACTTTCTATGCCAAGTCTCAGAGCTGAGCAAATTTTTATGGTCTAGTTATAAACCCTAGAAAAACAAGGTTTATAGGAAATGTTGACACAACCTTAACTAAAGTGGTGTTAGCTGACACCTCTATATTTTCAATTTGGGGATTTCTACTGGGAAAATATAAACGCTAATTCAGCAAAGGAAGCCAACTATAATAAAAATGTTGTAGTCTTCCTGTTCACCCCATGAAGTTCTACTTCAAAAGATGCCAGTGCAACATGGAGATGCATTCCAATGAGAATGAATGCATGGCACCTGCAAACAGCTCAGCTTCCCCGTTACCTACCAATGCTGCCTGCAAATGCATGACCTCACCCTGAGTCACCCTGAGTCATGGCTGCCCACTGAAGCCTGGCCCAAGAGATGATGGGAGATTTCAATCTTTATAACGAACGTGTCTACTTACCATTTGCTGCACACCTCCAAATCTACCCCATACAGAAACAAAAGCCTGTTTTCACAGACCAGCAGAGAAACCATTGAGACACAGAAAGACAGAAAGATGAAAGTCGGAGTAAAGGTACAGCATGGAAGGTTGACTTTGAGTGTGGTGGCTCAGGCTCTGGCCTTGGTAGAGACAGCTGGACCCCGGGAGAAGGGCATGCTGAAGCCTGGGGAGACAGAGTCCGTGACAGTTCTCATTTCCTTGATCCCACTAAAGAGCCCAGATGAGAAGCACATGTGTTCTATATTTAGGCTTTGAGTTTTTTTTTTTTTTCCCTTCTGAAACAGGAGGTGGGAGAAGGGGTAAAGTTTGATGCAGGCCCAGAGATAAAGACTGACACTCACAAATGGGCCGTAATAGGGGGCAAAGTGAGTTAAGCTGTAGTAAATGTTTTAAAATCCTCAGCTAGATAGACTAAACAGCCCCTACCTTGGAGGTGGGGACCAGCTGTCTCTCCAGCCATTTACACTTAGGAAGGCAACTCAGGCGGTCTGTGTGGCCACCCCGGGTCTGTCACAACGTTGTCATCTGCACGTGGAGGCCAGCCTGAGATACTGGACAGCGATGAGGAGTAAACAGTGTTGTGTCCCTGGTGGTACCTTGTGAACTGTAAACTACAGCACAAGTGGAAGAAGTATCTTGTATGGATTATATTTCTACTCTGGATAAGTCCGTTCAGAAAATGGAAATGTTTTCAATTGAAGAACAAACATATCAGGATAAAGGGAATACCAAAAAAACCCCAAACAAACAAACAAACAAAAACCCCAACAACTTCCCTAACATATTTGACATTGCTTTTAATTCATCCTAACACTGATTTGAAAGGGAATTCATTGTTGACAACTTTGCTTTGGGGTTAAGTCTAAGGGTCCACTAAAAAGGCCACTTGAATTACACCCCAGTTGCCACCACATAAGTCTGACCATCACCTGCTCGCAAGGCAGCACTGAGCTGCATGTCTGCACAAGCTGAAAGTATTTCAGATGAGTGACTTTTCTTTCTCTCGGGTTTCGAAGGCTGTTGGCAGTGTTTTCCCAGAGTGTTTTCAAAAGATTTCACAAAGTATCCTCATAATTCTGGCAAAAAAAAAAAAAAATGAAGTATACTTTAAGGCTAATTCCTAACTTCTGCAGGCCCTGAGTTTTTTCACATTGAAAAGGAAGACAGTGAGTTTCTGGATGTACCTGTCAAGGCTAAATGATTGTTCATTTCCTGTGACTTGGGAATAGTGTAATAACATGCAGCTGGGAGCTGGGCTGCGTTTCTTGCTCTTTCCTTTTCCAGGAGCTGGGTCCCTTACCAGCTGGGAAGTATTACCATATGAACGTGCTGAAAAAATTTGGAGAAATGAAAAGAACAACAATGTTCTAGATGTCAGCAGTCCCTCTGAGGGCCCTACTTGTACCAACCTGAGAGTGTTTTAGTAGCAAATGTGTACAAAGATTTATTCTGTTTTAAATGAGCTTTTTATGGGGAGAGGAAGGAAAAATTTACAAAGCCTCAAAAACTCTTTCTATAGAATTGAGCTCAGTAGAATGATGCATAAAGGGCTAAAATTATGCATACTAAGGGCAGGGTGAGTGTGAAGAGAGGTGAACATCAAAGATGGCGCCTGGGGCCTGCTGGGTCAGTGTGCCTAGAGGTGACCAACCATGGCTTTGACACATTCTCCACACAGAAAGGTGGTCTGTGACCAGCAACAGGCAAAGAAAGGGTAGAGGAAGTGGGAAACCACAGTCTGAGGATATGAGGCTGAAAAACAAGTTCACAGCAATCAAAATATCTGGACCCCGTTAATGCAGTCATTACCTAGAACAAAAAAGAAGAAGAAAAAGAAGCAGCAGCAGCAGCATAAATTCAATGCTGAGTATAAAATTGGAATTCAGCAAAATGTAATCCCGGGCACTTATTTTAAATGCATGCTTATATCTTTTTGTGTAATAAATTTTGTTCAGTGTTTCATTAGCCATTGCACTACATATTGTTGATGATATCAGATATTAAATACTGAGGACAGAGCCAGCTTTTCACTTCAAGTGGCTCTCATTCCAACCCATCACCACAATTAATTAGAGAAAGGAGGTGGGATGTGGGCAAGTGAAGCTTGGATTATTTGCCCCTCATGTTTCTCATGGAAAGGTACAGAAAGGAAGGGCAGACAAAGACAGTGGCAGGCCTCTTTCTGCCCACAGAATCTTACAGGTCATTGGTCATTGGACTCAGCCCTGCCTGTGCCTGCCAGACAAGAACTTTAGGGGGTGAGGGAGAGTGGAGGAGTGACAACTGGATCACTGTCTGCCTGTGGGTCACACCCTGGGCTGGGCATCAGAATTACTGGAAGATCTTTAAAACTACAAACAACTGGGTCCCATTCAGGCCTGGATTAAGCTTGAACAACCCTGTGGGTGTTTACATATGTGTTTAAAACTTCAATTGGACTTGAATGCTGAACCAGGTTGAAAACTATGAGTAGGTAATAGTTAGAAATTAACCAGAATGTAAATTGCCCCTTACAGATCTCATGCATTTCCCTTGCATCTCATGTGCATCCTGAAGTATGTTGACTTAAGCTGATGAGCATGACAATAATAAAATAATTCCTAATACCGTTGCAGCTCTTTTGAAGACTCTTTCAGATAAACTGACAAAGCACTTGTACATCCAGGAGATTGGTCATTCACTCCCTTAGCGCTCAGAGTTAAGAGGTGCAAAACTTATCAGCCCCATTTCACAGAGGAGGAAATGTACAAGGCCTCTTACCTTCCTCAGCAGGTGTCAGTGGGTGGGCTTACCCACCTTTCCTGGTCTTTCCCCAGATGCAGTTTCTCACTCCTGACCGCTATTGCTACAGCACACCAAGCAGGGAACTGGGCTCCTATGTGGTTTTATGCTTCTGTAGCAGAGGGGAGAGATCTCAGCAGCCAGGCACTTAGCAGATGGGAAGATTTGTGCTTTGTTTTAACCCTAAAGACTTGATAGTTTTTACTTTGCATCATATACAAGTTTCAGTCGTAGATTAATGCATTATGTCTCCCACATCTCTTTCATTTCATTTTTGGGTTCAGTGGAAATGGTGAGGAGAAGGTGAAATGCGGGTCCCTGGCAGATGTGTTGGGCAAGTGGCCATGGTGAACTCTTCACCTGCCAGCTCCTTTCACATCGCATGCAGCAAATGGTCTCTACGTGAAGGATGGAAGAAGAGGTTGAGAAATCTTCAGGTTTGGGATTATTTCTCTGCCACCCGAGTAAGTTTTCAAATTCAACTGTTCTAATGGAAGGAAACAATGACATTGGGGCTGATGGCATTTAAAGATTATAGTCCCATCCCTCTGGAAGACTTTGCTGGTGGAGGATGGAGGTATACTTAAAGACAAGGGTATGGAAAAGCATAATGCTGGAGTCCGTTTTTTGCTGATGTAGTCTACTTAAATAATGAAGTTACTTAACATTATAAACACCCAGCCAGGCATGGTGGTGCACATTTGTGATTCCAGCACCTGGGGGACAAGGCAGGACTGCTGTGAGTTCAAGTAGTAAGATTCTGTCTCATAAACAAACAGCAACAAAACCCCCCAACTTCTTATTTGTTGGAGATGTGTGACATGAAATAGCTACCACTGTGGCATAAAGTCCGGTGTTAAAATTTGACAAATCAGCCTCTTCTCAGAGATAAAAATTTTGCAGGTCAAAAAAAGTGGTTTACTCTATCATACAAATATATGTTTACAAACAATGTATCCTAATATAGGCAGCTGACTGTTCATTTTATCTCACTTTGTCCTTGACATACATGATTCTAAAATGTGACAGTGTTTTGCCATGTTTTTTAAAAACCTTTTTTTCTTTTAAATTCCTTTTTTTTTTGCCATGTTAAAATAACACCTGGTTTCATAGTAGCCATTCAATAAACTTAGTTTTGATAGTAATACATATCGTATACAGTGTTGACTATATGAAACATAAGTAACCACTTTTTTTTCCCCAAAAACTCTTTTGCAGTAGAGGGCATTGAATCCAGGGCCTTCACACTGAGCTACATCCCAGCCCTTTTTAATTTTTTTTCACTTTGAGACAAGGTCTTACACATTTGCTAAATTTCCCAGGCTGAGTTCAGTTTCCTAGAGTACAAGGATTTTGGCACATCTGGCTAACACAACCAACCTTTGAACACATCTATGAAGAGCTGCTTTTGGAACAGAAAGAGCAAGCTGATCTCACCTGAGCATCTACCCACCAACTGCTCATTGAAGTGTTATCTCCAGAAAGCTGGTCTGGGCTCAGCAAGAAGGTGTGCTGGGGGAGATCAGTGATGCCTGTCAGGAAGAGGGAGGAGGGTCTGGTGACAGCTGCACCATTTATTTGCCACCTCGACTGTGGGACAAAAGGAGAACTACACCTCCTAGTAAAGGAATATTTCACTAAGAACAAAGACTGCGGTTGTGTATGAAGAATTCCTTTGATGGCCTAGTTTTTGCCAGAGCAAAGACTCAATTGATAATTTCAAATAGTCATCGACTTAAGAGCACTATTTAAAATGTTTCCTGAGTATTGGAGGTGTCTAAAGGGGTGGGGATTGTTCATTTTTCTCAACATGCTTACACCATTATTTGAAATTCTGGAATTGAGTCTGTCATTGTTACAGTAGCAAATGTCAGTCAGGATTTGTCCAATTATATAAGCTGCTTACAAATTAGCCTTTTTCCTTGAATTCCATCAGCCTGGTCATTTTCGTTAATGTAGTTTTCATGGCACTTGAAGTCAATGCCACCATTTACATTAGTGGTTATGGGACTCATAGGGATGTCATAAAGCCTGTCATATTTCTAAGTTCCATCTTAAAGAATTAGTGAGGATACAACTCTAGCAAAGTCATTTAATTCCTGTTAAAGAGCATATAAATGAAGACTCAAAGTGGGGTGATCCCTCTGGAGAAACCTGCAGGTTAAGGTGATGAATGTTACAAAAGAAAGAAAGAAAGAAAGAAAGAAAGAAAGAAAGAAAGAAAGAAAGAAAGAAAAGAAAATTTTCTTATTGGATAAATAGCCTTTTTGTCAGAGTGAATTCCACTAGATTGCAAAATGTAACTTCATATGGAAGAAATCATTCCTCGATTATAGTATTGTATCAATAATGACATTTAATCTTTAGCATATTTGCTACCAAGGCTTTATCATTACAGATTGTTTTCATTGTGTGTTTCCTCCCTGCAGAGAATTCCCCTATTTTTCAGATGGATGGACACTTTTTATGGGCCACAGATTGGATACTTGAAGATGTGGTTTGACCAGGAAGTGTTTGGGTTCTGTTAATTTTGTACAGCATAGCCAGTGAATAGTCATGACCAAAAGCATCTGAGAATTTGTTATTTACTTCTATTGCCTCTCTTCTTCCTTACCTAATGAATCTGTTCTCTGGGGCCCTCAGCAAATCCATAGTCCTGTATTTCCAACTGCAGTCTAAATCATAGTATATCATCTTGCTGCTACTTCCAAACCAAGGTGAGTCCATCCTGCAGTCTCTGTTGCCCAGCACTCCTTTCTCTCCATGTGCCATCTAGACAGGCTGCTGTTTTTTTTTTAACTGTTGCTTTAAATTATGAGAGTAGTTCTCTTGAGTTACAGAGGAAACAGGGCCTGACTTTTCCAAATTCTTAAATTGCCCTTGTGAAGGAACATGCTATCTCTTCTGCTTCCATATGTCGTTAGTCTTTGGTTATCTCTGGGGACAGGATGCTGGCGCCCTGCCTGGAGCCCTGTGGGAGGTGAGGAGTTCCTCCTCTGGGGTTGCCATTGTACATTTGGCTGTACTCACTAAAGTGGGAATTTGTCCAATTTGTGTATAAGTAGAACCTCTGGGAGAAAAGATGTGGAGGATGATTTGCCTTTATTCAACCCTGGTAGCAGCACAATGGATACCTTCACCCCCCCCCCCAAAAAAAAGATAGCCTTCCATTATATCTAGATTCTACAAAGGGGTCATTTGCCCTCATTTCAGCATTTGGTACAGCTTGTATTAGAGCTTGCAGCAGGACTATTGTTGCTTGTATTTTATCCATTCTCCAGCATCACCAGCATTGCGCCCAGTGAAAAAGACTTCAGTTCCCAGACTTATTTGCAAAGGAGGCAGGCTGGAGTGGGTCAGAAACCAGCCTGTGTCCTTGGGTGGAACTTCTGATATCTGATTACTCCTGCACTAATTTAAGGAGGAGGTTTCAGCTTCCTTCCCCTGTCACTAGGCTGCTGAGCTCTTAAAATTGGCCTTAGTGCATATCTCTGCAAAAGTGAGCCTTGCCCTTCTGGTAAGTAGTTGGTAAAGGTTATTAAGACAGAGAGGTGGGAAATCTTTTCATACTAATATGGGAGTATATAAAACCAAAATGGAAAGATGCCATTGAGGGTCTTAGTAATTTAAGTCTAATTAAAAGCACATTGCCTTGAAAAAATTTAGGTCTGATAAATCCAAGTGGGAAGACCACATCTCACAGTGATATTCATTAATAAAGGTAGCTTTGTTATTTTAATGAAACAATGTAAGTACTTAATAATTATTAGCAATGGGTCTATGGATTAGGAATGAAATCATAAGCAAAAGAAAAATAGTCCAAATCCTCTGGAGTTGACAATCTAATGTGGGAGACACATGATAAAAGAAACAATCAGGATGGAAATGTACAGCTGCATGGGCTGTGCACTGTTTAACCTCAGAGGACATCATTCACAAAGACTATGGCAGTAACGGCAAACATTTTAGAGCTTTCAGTGATACAAACAGCCTGCTGTGACACATATGCTACAGGTTTGCTACCACTGGACTATGGTATAAATGGTCCTTCACAACAAAGCATAGCCTGTAAAACTAACGGTAGTGGCCCTCCAAGCAACTTGTGTGTGTGTGTGGGTGGGGGGGAACTGGGTATTGCACCCAAGATCTTCACACTAAACTATGTCCTTAGCCCTTTAAAAAAATTTTTTTTTTTAAATTTTGAGACAGGGTTACTGTCTTATTGGCTGGTTGTGAAATTGTTTTGTTCTGGTTTCTTACTTTCCTTTTGTTTAAAATAATAATAAAAAAAACTAAAATCAAAAAAAATTTTTTTTGAGACAGGGTCTCACTTAGTTGTTAAGTGGCCCAATCTAGGTTGAAATCTTGATCCTCCTGCCTCAGCCTCCCAGAGTGCTGGGAGTAAAGTCATGTACCACTACACCTGGCTCTAAGCAATTTTTAAAAGCACCCTAAGTAAAATAGTGATAGGAAATATACTGGGCCACAGGAGTACATAGCAACACCACTTGACTTAGGCTAGGAAGAAGTTTCTTGGAATAGATGACATAGCAGGTGAGACTCAATGATCAGCCTGAGTTAGCCAGGCTAAAACAAAAGTTGGAGGAGGAAAAGGAAACTGCATATTAGAAGGTCAAGCATAAAGGATACTGAAGTCAAGTTAGCCAAGGAATAAATATGAGGGGCACCTTGATGATGCTGACCACTGCAGGAAGAGGGACTCATTTTTCTAGCTTTACAAACCCAGGTCAGTCGCACCCAAACTTTTTAGATTTCACAGTATTTTCTTTTTTCTTTTTCTTTTTTTTTTTTGTGGCACCGGGGATCGAACTCACAACCTCACACCTGCCAGGGCAGGCGCTTAAGCTGTTGAGCCAAACTCCCGGCCCTTCACACTATTTTCTAACAAGACTGTAGCCACATTTCCCATATAGTACACCAATTCGAAAGCTTTGGTTAAGCCCGGTGTGGTGGTGCACGCCTTTAATCCCAGCACTCAGGAGGCTGAGGTAGGTGGAGCGTTGTGAGTTCCAGGCCGACTTGGGCTACTACGTGAGCACAAGGCCGGCCTGAGCTACATAGTGCGACACTACCTCAAAGAACTAGGGCTGGGAGTTTGGCTCAGTGGCTTAAGCGCCTATATGGCAGGTGAAAGTTTTGGTTAAATGTACTTTTCAGGGAAAATTCCCTGTCTTCAGACAGATGGTTCCAAATGTCGGGCTCCCATTCTCACACCTGTTCAACTCTATCAAATGTCAAGCATTTTGATTCAGACAAACTCAGTCAACCTGACTGTGCTTAATTCCTCTGCTTAACGTCTTCTAATGTAATGCATTGGTGATTAAAAAAAAATGAAGCAAAACATACTTTCTGACATAAAGTTTAAACTCATGGCTCACGAGGAACAAAAATATTCCAGAGTAGGGGTATTTCTGAACTGTCACTTAGCACAATGGCTTGAACAGGGTAGCACCATAGAAAGAATGAATGAATGAATGAAGTAGTTAATGAACGGGTGAGTGAATGGATAGATGAACGGAAAGTTGGTAAATCTTGCTGTCTTGTAGTATCCCTGGAATCATCACTTTGTGATCTTATATCACCAAGAAAGGTGACTGGCTCCAGGTAGGACCACAAGAGATCATCACCCCTCCTGCAACTCACTATTAAAGTTCTTGATTCCTGGAACCCTAAAATGGTTGCACTCCAGATATAATGAGTCCAAGTGTGCCAAATCATCAGAAATTGATTTTATTATCCTAAAGAGAAAAATCACATGTGTGAAAATGAGTATGCACAAGAACATTTTCTATGGAATTTGTTTATATTAGTGAAAAATCAGAATGACCCAAATGTCCCTTAGTAGAGGATTGTTCACATAAAATATAATATATAATGAAAAATAAATATGAAGAAACTTAAAATGAGTAAACGAGATGCTTGCATTTCATCAGATCTGAGGTACCATCATTTTTAAGATGCATACATTTTTATGATAAAGAAAAAGAAATGCTATCAATTAAATAAGCTTCCTTATTATCTAGAATTTTTATTTTATATTTACTGGCTTTTATACCTGAGCATATTTTAATTATTAACCACTCTGTGCATAAAGGAAAAAAACCATAAAATTAATAAATTGGTTAATATATTCCTGAAACTTATTCATATTTAGAGTCTAACTCTCCTGAATGCATATTAATTCAATCTTCAATGCCCACATATTTTAGCACAGTATTGCCCTCAGTTTTATCAAGAGTGTCTGGCTGTGGACTTTCCAAAGAATACATAGAACAAGAGCCACCGGTTCCTATGCTGGCTTTGCAGTTACATATTATCAGTCACCTTTGGACTCCTGCTTTGAAACTATTAACAAGTCACTTCAGATTCCCATCCAATAAACTGTCTCTCACACTCCTTTCTCAACGATTGTGTCCCTAAGTGTTAAAAGAAAACTCATCTCTTGCTCATGGATTTTCTCCCAAGCCATTAACACCCCTCCCATACATTTTGATGTTAGGCAAATGTGTCTGCAATGATGGCTCCCTGGCCACGCAACACACCACGGATTTTAAGATGCAGTTCAATTTTGAGGGTGTAAAACCAAACCAAAATGAAATATTTAGAATCAGTAAAGTATTTGGTATGTACAGAACATATTGAGGAGTGATAAAGTTTCAGAATAACATGTATAGAAAGCATATGTATGTACACATGTGCATATATGGTATCACCATATATATTCATCTATTTCTATCAGGCTAGAATGCATAAATATGATGAGAAATATTTGTCCAAGTATTTTCAGTAATCCTACCTAGGTAATGACATTTTGGGTAATTTTACTTTCTTTGTGATTATATAGTTCATACTTTTTATCAGTAAGGATGCAATATGTTTTCAAACATAATAAACATTTTTAAAAGAAGAGACAATATTTATGAAAGGTGGCACAAGACATATGCATTGCAAAATATCTATTTAAGTCTATATCTTAGGTCTGTAAGGCCCCTTATGTTATAGCCACACTTTTAATTTCCCATCTGGCATAAGATCTGAACTCCCCTCCAGAACCACATACTAAACTCATTCTCCTGTATTTTGTGTGTGCCTGACACTTAAACCTCAGGTTAACAAATGAGACCATCCCTGAGTACCCATTCTAAAGCAGGCTTCCTCCATTCTCATTCCCCAGCTCTGATTTGCTCCCTTCAGAGTACTAGCTGGTAGTGCCTGGGAACCATCCCGGTTATACTTGTGTTGTCTTGTTTGTAGTCCCATCTTTCCATGCAAGCAGGATCCCTGGCTGCCATAGTAACCATTGTATCCTTGTTTGTGTAGGTTTGTTCACCTCCTTGGAAAAGCAGATGCCCAAATGGGATCAGATATAAAAGAAATGTCCTGGAGAACCACCTTTAAAGAGCCAAGGGGAATGAGCAGGAGAAGGCAGGGAGGTCTGAATGGCGCACCTGCCAGGCAGGCATTTAAGTCACTGAGCCAAACTCCCAGCCATGGTTTTTTGAGAGAGGTTTGCATTGTAATGCAGGTCTGAACCCTATGAAGGTACAAAGGGCAGAAAGGGACAACATGTGGGAAGACTCAGCAGTCCCATTATAAGAAAGTTCTGCAAGCCGGCTATGGTGGCACACGCCTTTAATCCCAGCACTAGGGAGGCTGAGGAGAAGCATTGTGAGTTCGAGGCTGGCTTGGGCTACAACATGAGTGCAAGTCCTGCCTGAACTACATAAAGCAAACCTCTCTCAAAAAACCATGGCTGGGAGTTTGGCTCAGTGGCTTAAGTGCCTGCCTGGCAGGTGCGAGGTTGTGAGTTCGATCTCTGGTGCCACACACACACACACACACACACACACACGCACACACGCAAAGTTCTGGAAAGGAGTATGGAAACTCTTTGAGCCATAATTGCCTGTTCAAGGTCTCTTGCGCCTTGCAGGGCATGGCTCAGCACCATGGCTGGGGCCAGGAACAGCGTGGAGATGGTGACTGGGGTACCTACAAGGTGGTGAAGCCTGAAGTGACTGGTGACAGGGATTTGCAGCAGGAGATCTGAGGGGTATATTTCTGTGGCTAGTGTAGCCTGTAACAGAACGCAATTCTTACCCATGTATGTTTTAAAAAACAAATGGAAAGTTTTCCAAAGTGGTCTACAACTCAAAAGTAGTAAGTAGTTAAGAACTACTGTTCTTAAAAATTTATTCAAATTGTTCATACATTCATATTGCATGATTTTATGAGGTTCTTTTACTGAATTAGGTGATATAAACTTCTTTTGACTACTGATAGAAGACATCTTGATAAGACTTCTTGTCTATTTTACTTTATTTATTTATTTATTTGGTACTGGAAATTGAACTCAGGACCTTGCACTTTCTATTTTACTTCAAAAACTCCATTGAGACACTTATCAATATATTATTTAGTTCTTTCTTTATAAAGACCCATGAGGAAAAGTTTCTCTGTAGTCTCAGTACCCAAAAGAGTCATCCTGTATTTGGGCAATTCGATTGTACATTTATGTAACTGACAACATAAGCAGAGGTTTGGAGGGGAGGCTGTGAGGAGGAGTTTGGAACCAAGCCTGCAGCCCACTTTCACTTCTGTGTACTATTTCCTCAAATACTAATTTAGACTATGTGCATAATGTTTCCTATCATCCTCTTATCTCAAGTTCTTACCATATATATTTTTACTTTTCCTTCTTGTATTACACATATTTTAATAGGTTATGGCATGTATTTTTAAATATGGTGGAACATGAATACTAAATTGGTGGTTGTGTCATTGAATGTTAAACATGATAATATGAAGGCATGGCTTAGCCTTTGATCTTAATCTCTCATGTTGACCTGCCACTCCTCTCCAGCCCTGCCTGGCTGCCCTTTGTTTTCCTCTTGATCCTCCATCTTTACCACATTTTATTTCAGAAGTTTGTTCAGGGGCTTCATGTCCAGAGGTAGAGCATTTTGATGCAGTCCAGATAACTTGGCCTTATCAAGTGAAACCACTATTAATTACCAAGTGTCAGCTCAGCTCTACCCTCTCCCTTATTTGGTCTTCAACACCCTCACCTGGCTTAGTCTCTAAAAGGTTTGAGTCTTTTTCCTCCAGCCATCAACATAATGGAGTTTCAAAATATTAGCTAAGATGTATATAGACAACAGAGTACAAAAAAACACTTGGAATTTGTTTCGCTGTAGAGCTGAGAATAGTTAATCTTATTATGGACAAAATACCCCACTACTCTGATGTCCTATTTAAATGTAATCAATAAGGAAAACCAACTCAAAAAGAAAATCAAATAAAGCAACAATATTTATATCAAGAATAGAAGTGTTTCTATTAGAAAACAGCTAAATTTGTTTATTCCTAGAAAGTAAATGTATTTGACCACTGTGACATTAAGGAAGAATTCAGAGAGCATCAGGGATGTAGACCATTTAAGATTCATACAAAATTAAGAGAATGAGCAGACATCTTATTTAGAATGATTGATGGCCCCTGCTGAGATGAGCAAGTGTGAAAAACATATGCCGCCTGGTTTTATGTGCTTTGCTGCCAGATGGTGCCTCACCCCACCCCTGAACCATCCCCTCCCATGTCAATCCCTGCCTTGTCCTCACACTCTGCATTCCCAGAATCCATTCTCCACCAGGGGTAGGGGTGGGAGCAGTGTCATGTGAGTCCCAGGTATGAGGTACAGATGTCTGTTTTGCATATTATTGGATAAAATATGAAGCTTAAATTAGAGTGATGTTTTCTATGACATATGTTGGCAGCATTTAAATGTCATATACCTGTCTCTCCTACTAGAAGCTCATTGTTCTGTTTTCATTGCCAAGACAGTTCCTGGAACACAGTAGTTATGTAACACATGTTTGAGTTATAAATGGATAAATAAAAAAGATAAATACATGATCAACTCATGTAATAATCCAGAAAAAAAGAAAATGAGGTGAATTGGGCATAGTCTGGCTTCTGTGAACCAGGGTATCCTCCAGCCATCTATATAACAGGCTACTAAAGAATTTGCTGGAGAGTCTCATCACCCTTCTCCTGTTGTCACTTCTGAACAGTTCAGTTTTCCCCTTTTGGAAGTCTGCAATGTCACTGGTTTTGCTCCTCTCTTTCAAAAGTTTTCCTAGTGGAATTGTGATCAGGTCTGCAATTGCTTTTCATTACCCAGATTATAAGAATTTGGCTTCATAGAGCAGACTTTCTTCAGGCTCATAATTTTTTTACTTAGAATCTCATATATATATTTTTATGTCTACTTTTGCTATGAAAGTAATGTAAGCATAGTAAGAAGGCATAGTGAGAAGGGATTGGAGCTGGGGATATAGTCTTGCCTACGTGAGTAAGGCCCTGGGTTCAGTCATTCAATCCCCGACAGAGACAAGAAAGAAGAGGAGGGGAGGGGAGAGGAGGCAAGGGGAGAAAAGAGGAGAGATCACTCACATGCTTAACTCCATGTTTAGTATAACCCCTATTAGAATTTTGGTAAATTGCCTTCTAGTGCTTTTTCTTCTACATATGCTTACATAATTACATATGATTATATTTGGTATATATACACTTTTTCTTCTCTTATTTTTTTAAACAGGAAAATAGGAAAACAATCATTATTTGACAGAGAATTTAATAGAAGGATTGGTTGAGCAGATATTAAGGGACTGAAAATACATAAAGGAGACTGTTGTGCCTTGTGTTTAGATGCCCCTGCCAAAGCCTAATGTGGTCATAGGTGGATTTTTCAGAGGTGGCTGAATCTATGGTGTGTGATTGATTCATAGTGCAATGCTAGGATTAAGGGTACTAGAATCAAAGGTGGGTGATGACTAAGTCAGTCTACTGATTTGTTTGGCACTGCCCTAGTCCTGGTAGCCTGGATATGATATAAAGGACAAAGAGACTTGTCTTGTTCCTTGCTTGCTTGTTTTGATGTCTTCTGCCCACCATGAACTGTTTCTCCTCTGAGATGCCTATCTGCCATGTTACTGTGCCCTGGAGCCAGCTGATTATGGACTGAAACCTTTAGAAACTGTGAGCTACAACTTTTTGTCCTTTAACTTTGGGTGGCAGCTATTCTGTCTGAGCAATAAAGAAAATAACTAAGACAGAAACCCTCAACTAAAATAAGCATAGTAACTGTAGGAAGTAGTTATCACCTTTCTGGGAAGGAATCAAAGTTGGCGCAGTCAGAACCTAGGAGGGGAGGGATTGCTGCAGACCTGGACCCAGACCTCTGGGGAGGGCTTATGTTGCCGCCAGCTCTAAACCCAACAGCTGCACTGTCTAGAATGAAGGGCCACAGTGGAGTGACAAGACAGGAAGCAGACAGATAGGTTGGGTCCTTTTTTGCCTCTCCTGTCTTGTGTCAAGCTTCTAATAGCCGAGTCTAATAGTGAGCCAGTGAACCAAGAGATTTAGTTTGCAGCGTTTCAGTTCTAGCATCACCCAGAAGTGTGGATTCTAAGATCAAAAACCAACCTATAGCTTAAGTTTTGTTTTGGGTGTTACTGTGAAACCTTTCTTTTTTCTTTTCCATCTTCTTTCTTTTTTCAGCACTGGGGATTGAATCCAGGGCCTTTGCACTGAGCTACAGTCTCCAAACTTTTTTTCTATTTTTTATTTATTTTTGTTGGTATGTTTGCAGTACATAATGATTACATTCATTGTGGGGAGTTGGTATATGCAAATAACACATTTTAATTACTTTTTTACTCCCTTCCCCCTTGCCCCATGTCTTGGTCTCCTTCCCTTTTGCAAAAATTCTATATCCCTGTTTCCTATTATATCTCTTTATTTATATTTTGGATTTCTCATATAAGAGAAACCATACAGTATTTAAACTTGTGGGTCTGATTTATTTCACTTAACACTATTATCTCAAAGTACATCTATTTCCCGACAAGTGACTCAAATTTATATGTCTTTTTGGCACAATAGTATTCCATTGTGATTAAATACCACATTTTCTTTATTCATCTATGAACATCTAGGCAACTTCCAAGATTTAGCTGTTAAGAACTGTGCTGTTATAAACATAGGTATGCACGTATCACTATAATATGATGTATTTAATTCTTTTGGGAAGATATCTAGAATAGGAATATCTGGTTTGACAGAATTTCTGTTCTTAGTTTTTCGAGGAATACTGATTTCCATAGTGGCTGTACTAGTTTTTATTCCCACCTACAAAGTAGAACAGTTGTTTTGTCCCTGCAGGCTCACCAGTATTTGTTATTATTTTATTTCATCAGAGAAATGCAAATTAAAACTATCTTACTCTAGGAAGAATGGCTATTATTTTTAATTTTAAGAAAGGATCTCACTAAGTTGCTAAATTTTCCAAACTGGCTCAAATCTGCGATCCTGCCTCAGCCTCACAGAGACCTATAATTACAGGTGTGCACCACCACGCCAGGCTGAATTTAATGACTGCACCATATTTCATACAATAGTTGTATCTCATTTGTTTAACCAGTCCCTTACTGTTAGATGTTTCAGTTCATGGCCAAGAGTGTGCTTTTGAAAATAAAAATGCCATGAAAATCATTTTGGATTTGTGTTTTTTTTTTCCATTCCCTTAGGATAAATTCTCAGAAAACTACTCTCTGTGTTAAAGGGTGTGAAAAGTATTATGACACCTACTTCAAATTGCCAAATGCCTTTCCAAACCAGTTGTTATGGTTTGTGCTATCACCCCACCAGAGTGTAAGAATAGAGCTGGAACACAAAAGGCTAAAATTCACGATACCTGCAGGCACCGCTGTGCCCTTGTAAGATTCAAAACGCTGCTTTTAAGCCTGAAAGTTTCCCATTCTGATCGTGTGAACCCATAACCAACCACATACTTTCCCTAACATTTTCCTAACAGTTCAGAGTAGTGTACAGTGATTTTTATTTTCAAACTTTTTTGTGTGGTTCAAAGGCCATCTTTTGGGCTTAGGCAACGCAGTTCAAAAAAGTTCATTTTACCGTCCCTTCATCTTTTATCATTCCTTGGGCTTGTGAACCTGAGTGGCTCAGCTCTCAAAGACAGCAGAAACTATGCAAAGAAGTCCTACCCATGTCTTGGACTAATGGTTGTAGTTCTCATAAATCCATACTAGCTTCTTTTTTTCCCCCTCTTCCTCTTCCTCTTCTTCTCCTTCTTCCTCTTCCCCTCACCCTCCTCCTCCTTCTTTGCCTTTGCCTCCTCCTTCTTCTCCTTCTTCTTAAGTACTGGGAATAAAGCCCAGGACCTTGAGTATGCCAGCCAAATGCTATACCACCAAGATACACTTTAGCTCATCCTTAATGTTTTTAGATAGAATCCTTCTATCTATCCTGCACTGATTATACAAGAGAAGCTAGAACATATAACAGGAGGAAACAAACATACTCTGTGTTTCTGTACCAGCTATTTTGACACAGGAAACATTTTATAAAATTTTATTCTTTATGATATAGCATACATTAACCATACAATGAAATACCATTTGATTCTATACTATGATAATGTTCTTTATATGAATATATTCTCAAATTAGGACACAATGTCTTTGGGTCTTATAATTCAAATCCAAAGATGCTGTACTTAAATACGGGCACACACGATGTATCTCCACATAGAATACCCATGTGTATCGATGAGTAGATTTGTATTCTAAACTGTTCCGCAGAGGCCTAGATTCTGTTGATAGATGACCATTTCCACTTCCTTTAATTAACTTTAATAAGACAGATTTTATGTAACAGTTTGTACTATTAAATTTAAGTCATCTCCCCACGGCTCCCAAATTTATGATCTCTAATTTCAATACACCTCATACTTATCAAAACCATGGAAATGATGACATGCATTTCACAGAGACTTATGGTGTATCGTGAAGATAATTTTCTTGGGCCCTGCCAGGGTCATGGGACCATACTGGGTGCTTTCTTCATTCTCTCAGAGAGTAGGGAGAGAAGGTAAGAAGACATCCAGCCACCTCTCTGCCTCAATGTGGCCCACAGACTTTTTTCAGTGTGAGGAGACTGATGGGGTGTGGGCTGCAATCAACATTTTATGGTCATTCCCAGCTGACAAGTCAGCCAGCAGCCTATCCTGGGAAGGAGACCTGTCTATGGCCAGCATTGGGTTTCAGGGCTGATGACCTTTCCCCTGAAAGATGAATAAATCAAAGGAGACACATTTGGAGCCAATTTTGAAGGACAATAGCCAAGACTGCAGAAATGGGATTGAGAGGAAAGAAGGGTATCAAGAGAAAACAGAATTATGCTTACAGGCGAACACCTGGAAGGTTCCGGAAAATTTAGCAAATGCTATGAGTAGAGAGCTTGAAAGAAGGTGAGAGGGAAGGCTGAGGGAGAGAAGAATTTAGGAGAGAATTCGATAGTGAAGACGAAGAAGACAACATGAATTCTAGTTACATGCACTGACGTCACAAATGTCATTTCCAGAGATAGAAAAAATACAAGTGACCTAAGCATGCACTTTGCAATGGGAATAAAAGATTGTGATGTACAGAAATTCTGGAACATAAGGAAAAGAGACCTGAACAGATAGTCAACATAATCCAAGTGTTTGCTGTTCTTAGCTTCATCACACGAGCCAGAGGAAGGAATGAGACAGGCAGAAGGGGAAAGGTGAAGGGGAATGAAGGGAGGCTGGATAGCAGAGGAAAAGCCCCAAGCACATGGTTGTGTGGTCATCAGGTT
The DNA here is from genome assembly GCA_004363535.1 of Dasyprocta punctata. Lineage (NCBI taxonomy): Eukaryota > Metazoa > Chordata > Mammalia > Rodentia > Dasyproctidae > Dasyprocta > Dasyprocta punctata. Next base: position 97,032 of record RJWM01000116.1, on the reverse strand, counting down.
CCAGGCCACAGGGCAAGTTGATAAGAAAGCTGGCCAAATACATGTGCAGGATCTGAAAATAGGTTTGGCAAGGGTCCCAGGCAACCAGGGTAGGTCCTTCTCTGATATCTAGAGGAGGCAGGCTGAGCTGACTGACCTTTCTAAATCACATACTGGGTCATGCGAAAGGAATAAGAGGACTAGAGCACACTCAGTCTTAAAGACAATTTACTCATTTGGTTTCCCTGCCCTCTCCCATCCTTTGCATTTGGGGCTCAGACTTCTGTTCCACACATGAGGATAAAGCATGTTAATGTGTAAATCCTGACAGTAGATAACGTCTTGCCTAAATTTACATTCACTGAACATAGCTGGCTCATCAGTAACTATAATTCATTTTTATTAGAATTTTAGCAGGGTGCTGTAAAGCTTGGGCTTTGATGTCAAACAGATTTGGATTTCATCCCAAGTCTGCTGGATTGACCTTATTAAGTGACCTTGGGCAAGTTACTTAATTCGTTAAGCCCAGTTTCTTCACCCACAACATAGGAATAGTAGTAACACCTGCCTTTGGAATTGCTGCAAAGATTAAATCATCTTGTATGTGTGGATATTAACATATATTAAGGGTCAATGTATGGGTGTAGCTATTATAATTACTAGTCACAATGGTAGAAGGCAGGCTGCAGCTGATGACAGGAGGGGAAAGAGAAGAACCTGATGAAGATCTAGGCACGAGATCAACCTGTCCACTTTCAGCTTTGTACAGACGAACCCATGTGATGTGTGGCAAACTGGTCATTCAGCCGTACGATGCTCCCCACTGATGTTTCTGCAACTTATGAGTGTAACTTCATTGTAAAGGAGTCTTGTCTTAGAGGCATCTTCAGTTGAGCTATTGAGGCCTAGAGAAGGGAAAGTATTTCAGTGTAATGTCCCAAGACTGCTTACTGGATAACAAAATGGTACAAATACTGGTGCATGCCTGTATTCCCAGCACTCAGGAGGCTGGGGCAGGAGGATCACTGCAAGTTTGAGACCAGCCTGGGCTACAAAGTGAACTCAAGACCAGCCTGAACTGCATAGTGAGACCCTATCTCAAAAAGATAAAAATAACAACAGCAACAACAACAACAACCACCCAACCAAAAAACCAAAACCAAAAAAATACACTTTATAAAATCTTAGGAAGTTCACTTGCAAAAATCTTTAAGCTAAATGAATCTCTCACACCTTGTGGTTGGTTACCTATTGGAAAGGCCCTTGGCTTCCTCTCTGCTCCTATCTGCATCCTGAAATATTTGCCTCAGCCCCTCTGCTGGCCACTTCCCTTCTCCACTTGCTCCTGATTGTTTGAGGTCATGGCCCTAGACCTGTTTCCTGCCCCTCTGACCAGTGGGCCAATACTGTTTCCACCAAGCTGACTTCTGGTTTCCTTCTTTAGCTCCACTTTTCACTTGTCCCTTGATTACATTGTTTTGTGGTTGCTCTGAACCAGGTTCCAGCCTCTTCCTGGTACCAGATCTCATGTCAGAGTGTCCTTCAGAATCACCCTGCCTCAAGTAAGGGAACCCAGGTCCATAACATGCTTTCTCCTAAAAGAAATGAATTTTGAGCCATTAGAAAACTAGCTGACATTAAGATTTAGGATTTGGTCATCAGAGAGAACATACATATGGACTGTGTAACTCAAAAGGCCATGTGTACATGAAACTTGACCTTCTCTAAGTGGATACATGGAGAAAACCAGATCTCACTTGATATAATTAAATAATAGTGACACAAAGTCAAGCTTTGCATGAACAGGAGCTAATCCAGTTATTCAGAGAGAAAGTCATTGTAACTGGCTGATTGGAATTGGGTGACTGGGAAAGGGCAACATAAAGGTGAGTTTAATGACTTCCCATCAGGTGACAGTGTTCTAGCCATGCCTTGTAACAGCATTCCAGGCACCTTGTCCTATACCAGAATATACAACATTTTGCCCTCCTTTACAGATGAGGAAAGCAATGTTGTCTTTTTTTACATATGAAAAAAGTAAAGACATTTATCACTTGCCCAAGGTCAAGACTTGCTTGCATTACAGGATTTTTCAAGCTGGAGGTGAGTTTACTGAGAAAATGGGGCTGCCTATTTACCATTTTCAAATACTAAAAGCATGAAGCCTTTAGGAACCAGAACAGGGAAGTGAGATTTTTCTCAAAACTTAACACCTGCAAGCCAAGGAAGTATTAATCAAAGCTTAGTATCTGTAAGCCAAGGGAGTATAAATTATATCAAATCAATATTTTCTGGGTTCTAATCTTTTATCCCAAATGGAACAACCTAGAATCATCTGCTCCTGTCTCACCATAATCCTCAATCACTGCACTTTTATTTTCTTTAACTTCATGAAGAAATTAGTAATGACAAAACAATCGGAGAACTTGAGTTCTTCTATATTTTTCTAGAGAAACTTCTAGTTGCTGCCTTGAATTAGCATAGTTTCAGTCTGCTAATTTTATATCCAAATGACCTCAGAATGAGGACGAGATGCTCCCACAGCTTCTAGTTTGTCCACAGGACTCTGTTTACCAAGTGAGGGAAGCAGACATGAATGTCTGATGGTTTCCTAAAAGCACTTACTCTGGGGAAAAAAAAAGATCAAGAACACTGGAATTCCAGAAGTTTCTGGTCAAATGTAGTTTTACTATTGATCAAAATGTATTCTATTTTATTAGTACAACTGAGAAAAACACTTTATGTAACTCTGTGTATGGAGTGTTGCATGGACACAGGTTGACATGGATGTCAGTATCATGAACTATCCAATAACCATTAAAAGGTCACACAGGTTAGCAGCACTCACCTAAATGCTATATAATGCAAATTGAATTCTAATGTCTCCTGAGCTCCTTCAGTACAAGACCTGGGTGGGCTGGATAACACAACTAAGTCAGAGCCATATAAGATACAACCTAGGTGACTACAGCATAAAGGAAACTAAAGAGCAATACCACCAGGGAACTCAGAAATGAACTCACTCAGAAACAGCAAATTCCTGCAATACATTGCCATGCTCCTCCTTTATCCAGAGCAGACATAATCAATCTTTCACTTTCCACTGAGCTCAAAAAGTTAGCCTTGAGGCATAATACTACTTACAATAATATTTCTCTCATTCATTTTCATCTCCTTTTTGTTTTGCTTCCTGGTGCTGAGTACAGAGCCCAAGGTCTCACCTATGTTAAGCATACGCTCTGCCAGTGAGCTACACCCCAGCCCATTCATTTCCTTTTGAATGGGACAGAAAGGAGTACAGTTACAGCTGCCACGCTAAGAATGCCCATTGGAATATGGCGTAAACATCAACATCAACTGTCATATATGCCAGAGCAGTGGGAAAAAACTGAGATGGGGGCTCCATTTTTTTTTTTTTTTTTTTTTTTTTTTTTTTGCGGCACCAGGGATCGAACTCACAGCCTCGCACCTGCCAGACAGGCGCTTAAGTTGCTGAGCCAAACTCCCGGTCCTGGTTTTTTTGAGGCAGGGTCGTACTGTGTAGCTCAGCCGGCCTTGCGCTCGCGTTGTAGCCCAAGCCGGCCTGGAACTCACAACGCTCCGCCTACCGCAGCCTCCCGAGTGCTGGGATTAAAGGCGTGCGCCACCACGCCCGGCTGGGGGCTCCATTTTTAAGTATCCATGTTTTCACATTATTCATTTAAAAAATACCAGTGGCTTCATTTACAGGTTTTTGGAGGATCATGATTAGTAAGAAATTATTGTATCTCTACAACTCATACTCACACCCCAGTTCGTTGAGATACCTCCTTTGAAAACAGCTTTTCTGGAGACTTTGACTCTGAACTGTTCCAGCTGAGGTGAAAGCAAAAGCTAGCCAAATAGAATCAATCAAAACACATTGAGAAGGGTAAAGGCAAATGACTCCCTGCCCTCTGCATTCCTAAGCAACTAGGCATGTTCTTCCTACACTTGGTCATGGATTCAGTTACTATGATGGGTAAGAGCCAACACGCTGGGTTTTCCTTTACAGACGCCTTTCTGAAATGTGAGTAACACAGGTGTGGCTATCCCAGCTGGCAGTCGCCTGTGTTCTCACCCTCTGCCAACCTTGAAAAGTCTCTGTGCACTTCTTTACTTTCTCCAACAGAAAATCCATTCCAGGAGATGGCAGGCTATTGTGGGATACTTCAAGGAAGATTTCTGAGGGTTAGTGTCCACCTTTTGTCTAGCACCTAACCCCGAGCCTGGCACTCAGCTTGCTTAGCAAGCATGTTCAGATGAATGGGTGAAAACTCAGTGCCGGTCCTCACCACACAGATGTGCAGCTCCTCCCAGAGCTTTTCTCCAGCCATGGGCAACCTCCCCTCACTTTTGTTCCTTCTCGTTCACAGCTTCTCTAGGTCAGACTTTCCTGATTCCAGGATCTCCGTGTCCCCAGCCCCACCTTCCAGTGTCTGCTTTGTCCTGTGCAGAGGCACTGGCCCTCTTCCTGGTATTCCCCCAATCTTCCACCTTCCTGTCCATCATGTCACTCTGCAAGGACTCTCTTCAGGATCCTCCTTCTGCAAGAAGCAACAAGAGGTTGTAGATGTCAAAGAACATTTGTCATGTACATGATTGTCATTTTTCTGCTCCTAATAAAAAGTAATCTCTTTAAGAGAGGACAAGGAATCTTGCTTTCTACTAGTAATCCAACAGGGTCTGTGTGAGTTTGTTTATATGGCAGGAGGATGACTCAGTCCATTTTCTGTTGCTCATCACACAATACCACAGACTGGATAAGTTAGAAAGAAATGAGATATTTTTATGTTCATGGTTCTGGATCAAGGTCAAGGGAACACATCTGGTGATGATCTTCTTGCTGGTAGAGTCTCAAAGTGGTATGGGGTATCATATGATGAGACAGGGAACGTGTGAGAGACCTAACAAAATTGGCTTTAACAGCAGTTCCCATCCTTGACGTAACACATTAATCCATTCATAAGGGCAGAGCCCTGTCTCTGTTTAAAGATCCTGCTTGGTCCCACCTCATCTTATCTCATCATGGGGATTACATTTCAACATGAGTTTCAGAAGAGACAATCCATATTCAAACCATAGTAGAAGGTAACAATGTAAGACTTTGCATAGAAAAGACTCAGATGTTTCATGACTCTCAAAACAACCAGAAAGCCTTAGAAATATTTAGATTGCCTAATCTGAATGTGTTACAGTTACAGAGAATTAAGTTCTTACCTTGTTTTCTGATAGAAGGGCTCTTGGAAGAAGTGGGATTTCACAGACTTAGAGAAAAGAAAACATAAGTGTTTTCTTCTTAAAACAATAATCTAGCAAGCATAAACACACTAATTTAGGCAGACTTTGTGGAAGTTCCCTAATTCTTTCCAGTAACACAGAAAGAAAGAATTCCTTTTTTTTTTTTTTTTTGGTACTGGGGATCAAACTCACAACCTCGAGCCTGCCACTTATGCCACTGAGCTAAATCCCCAGCAGAATTCCTATTTTGCTAGCTCTTTTTTTCTCACCTTTTCCAAAATTTTTCATCCACGTCCCTTTCCACCCTCCACACGCACACAAAAATGGTGAAAGTGTTTTAAATTTGGCTGATAGAATATTCAACAGTCAAAACTATGTGATTTATGGTTGAAAAATCCATTTTTGTTACAATTTTCTACTTACAAAATGAGTTCCAATAGCTCAGCTTCTTCTCAAATGCACTTTCTATGGTAATATTGTATATCTCCATTCTCTTCCTTGGAACTTAATTTTTATTTGATTTTATTGGCGCTGCTCTATTGGAATGTGTATTACTTGAGCCCCCACGGAGAACTGAGCAGGTGTGAGTAAAGCAAAACATCTTTTGTTAATAGAAGTACGCCCTGGGAGTTCATGAAAACACTGTAATTTCAATTTCTTTTATGAAAATTCTGTAAATTCCCATGTTGTGAATTTTGAGCAGTGCCTGGGAGACCAACAGTCCTTAATATGAGCCAAAGATATGGATATTTCTCTGCCTGAAATAAATGTTCTGCTTTTTCTTCCAAAAAATAAATTCAGGTATTTAATCAGAATATTGAACTATAGAAAATCACATTAACGCTGAGTTTGGCTCCTCTAACTAAAATGGAGATCTTAGTGTGATCAGCTTACAGAAAGATGATCTGAAGTCCCCCTGACACTTCATGAAGCACGAAGGAGAGCAAAGCCCATCTCCACTTGGGACCAAAATGAATTCACAGCAGCTCTGCCCATTCCAGTCCAGGTCTTTGCTCATATTTACACTTTACAACCAAGAAAATGGGAACAGTCCTCTCAGCATAAAAGGGTGATGCATTGATTTTCTGCCCTTGCATCTGCTGCCACAGATAGTCTGGAGGTGAGGCCAAGCCCAACTTTTCTTTTGGTTTGGGGCAGACATGTATGGTGTTGCACTCTCCCAAGCTGGAATGAAAGATGTAAACTTGGTATATTACAAAATTGCATGTGTCATTAGAAAAAGATGTCAGAAGGCTTTATTTAAAACTATGTTTTCTCAGGTTGTATTGCCCAAGTGTATCTTGGCAAGACAACTTCAGATTCAAAAATTCCAAGACATATAAAGAGTTTCACATAGCTAAGGCTATTATATTTGGTTGTATGCCACTAACACCTTTCCTCCTTCTTTCCTACTGAGGAGTGAAGTGATGACTAAATTTCTACTCAGAATTTTTTTTTTCTTTTCTTCTTGCAAACCACAGGGTCTGCTCTTGACAGGTTCATCTATCCGTTCCAGGAAGAAAAATGTAGAGTTCACAATGGTACAGGACCTTTGGGGATTTCTTAGATAAGGTCTGTAGAGTCAGATCTTTCACCATTCCAGGATAACTTTCAGAAGAATTATCTAGCAGCTGGCCCTGTAAATGTGCCAAATTGTTCACTTTTGGCTAGAAACTATGATTGCTGTAAGGTCTATTTTCCCCCTGTAGAGCAACAGAGGATTACGTCATAGGAACTGAGCATACTCATTTGATGTCTTTGGGAGTTTTTCAGTCTGAAGATAAACTCTTCTAAGGAAACTGCTACAACCGACAACTAGTCATCCTCATATTCATGTAGCATATCTCTAGATGCCTCTAGAGAAAAATACCCTGTTTCTTAAAAAAATGTTCCCATGGTTTCCTGTGCTACTTGGCAACTGGGCACAAATAATAAGGATTTGGTCTCTCTCTCTCTCTCTCTCTCTCTCTCTCTCTCTCTCTCTCCATCTCTCTTTCTGTGTCTCTCCCCACCCCCACGAAGCCCTTTTTACAGTTTGAGACAGGGTCTTGCTGAGTTGCCCAAAGTCAAACTTCAGATTCTCCTCCCTTCCAGGATGCTGGGATTACAAGCCTGCACTGCCACAGCCAGCTTTGCTGTTCTTTATCAAGCATAAAGGTTTGGAAGAACTTGAGGATGTTCCTGAAGAGCCCATAAGCTTGTCTATGAGCACAATTCTGATGGCTGGGACTAAGCCAACCTCCCTGGATGTTTCTAGCCCTTGCCTGTCACTCAGTATATAGAAACTGTCCTGAACTAGTCTGAGGGTAGTCATTTCTCTTCTCAGAAACCTGGCCTTATTTCTACAGCTTTTCAAAGTCCCCATGAGCAATGCTGTAATTTAATTTTGGTTCCCTTGGCTACAGTGGGTAGAAATGTTTGCTAAAAACATTGGGAGTCAGGAAAGTGGTATTCTGAAATCAGTGGCCAGATGAAATCCACAGAGTAAGCCAGAGGCCATGTGGCTCTTGTAAGTGCTTTAGATCATACCAACTAAACTAAGTGACTTATGATTAAACTATACCAATAGAACAGTGTGCTCTTTAGGGAGCATTGTGCAGTGGATAAGGCGAGGGGGGAGTAGGAACAAGCTATTGACATACCTGGCACAAAATGCCTTAAGTCATCTGCTCACCCTTTGTCCAGCCAGAACTGAACGCAAGCATGTGATGGAACAGAAGAGCAGATGTCAAGAAGAGGAAGTGTGAGTGCCAGGTACAGATCCACCCTGAATGAGTCCTGAGCCCTCAGGTAAGTCATTTTCAATCTCATAGCCTCATTTCCTGTAAAATGAGAGTTTAGGACTGGCTTGCATCTCGTTCTTCATCCTACCATGCAATCTCCTGCATACATCTGTGCTGCTCACCTCACTAACCCAGCTGTCTTCCACTCCAGGCAGGTTGTAGGAAGGGGCAAGAAGGACCTGGAAAGTTCCAAGAGGCATATATTGAGCTTCTAGAAAGGAATTGGGAAGCTCGGGCTTTAAAGGGGACTCCCACATGGAGCAGGAAAGCCAAGACCAGTGACTGGCTCCACCTGCTACCCAGGAAAGGAACACGGCAGTTGTGACATCTCAATTCCCCAGCAACTCAGCTGCTGGGAACAGTTTCGCTAGCCAAGCAGATTCTATAACAGGGAGGAGCTGGTGTTTTCTAGTTGTGTTCTTAAAATACTCTCCTGGCTCCTGGCTCTTTATCCTCTAGCCACAGAAATTCTGATTGCTTTAAAGGAACACAAACACTACCATTTAGGTAAACAGATTCACATTTATGGCTAGTTACCATGCAGCAAAAAATGACTGTGTGTTAAGGATATTGTATCGATAATAATGTTTCTCCTATTTAACAATATGGCCTGTTCATGGTTGCTCAGTCTTCACAGGTTTTGAAAATAGTTAGACCATTGTCCTCATTTATCATCGGGGCACCTCAATTTTTTAATAATTTTTTTTTTGCAGCACCGGGGATCGAACTCACAACCTCGCACCTGCCAGGGCAGGTGCTTAAGCCACTGAGCCAAACTCCCGGCCCTGGTTTTTTGAGGCAGGGTCGCACTATGTAGCTCAGGCCAGCCTTGTGCTCGCGTTGTAGCCCAAGCAGGCCTTGAACTCACAACGCTCCTCCTACCTCAGCCTCCCGAGAGCTGGGATTAAAGGGTTTTTTAATAATTTTTTAATAAATAGTAAAATCTAAACCAGTGGCTTCCCATTATTAATACGGAGCGAAGACTTGAAGTGTTTGTTGAAGTACAGATTCTTGGGCCATATCACTAAAAATCTGGGGCTGGGATCTGGAGGAGCTGAGGGGTACACTAGGGGATGCTGATGCTTGTGATAGGAGAGGACACAGCTGTAGAGATCCTGACCTAAACCCTACGTCCCTGCCAGTTCCCATCACCTAAGTGCCTGTCTTCCATTTTAGATCTTGACTGTTTTTTCCTGAATAAGACAAACAAAGCTCTTTCCTGCCTCTCATCTCTAGATTTAGTGAACATAGACTTCCTGAGACCCAGCACTGGATTCACAGTTACCATCATCTCTCATGGCTCAAGAATCACCTGCCATAAGCCTGAGTTCTAAGCTTTCCTGGTCCATCCTTTATCTTTCCTATTTGCATTATCATTTAACTGCATCAAGCTCAAATTGGTGCTTTGAACATTTCTACTTGTCATGTTGCATTCATATGCTCCCAATGATTTTCTTCTGGAGAATCTCTTCCATTTCCAACACAGATCATTCCTCAGCCTTTGGCTAAGATCAAGTGGGATTCCAGATTCTTTGCACTCAGGCAGAGGCTCTCAGGGCTTGTAGGACTCCCCACACTTTTCAGACAATGGAAGTAGGGCCTCTCACCCACAGTGAGTGACTAGAGATGGGGGCAGCACTGAGGCAGAGGCTCCTGCTGTCCACGGTTGCTTCTTTGCCTTGGATTAATTCATTCCTTTTCTTCCAAGAATTCTTGAGTTTGTTCCATCACTTTCATTTCCACTGTACCCACCTGTTTCTTGGGATCAAGATTTCCTTCCTTCTCTGGCTCCTGAGCCTTAGGATCAGTCATAAATACCCTCCTACTCTTCAACTCTTGAAGTCAGCCACAATCCTTTAATCCTTTTGAAGTTGGAAACAGCTGGAAACAGGCTGAGGGTAAAAAGAAAAAAAAAAAAGAGAAAGACCCATGGATGTGAAGTGCATGGCCTGCCTGGTCAGGCTCCATGGCCTGTAACTGGAGCCTAGGCCTCAGGCTTCTCTAGATACCCTGTGTTCTGGGGTGCCCCTCCCAAGAACCCCACAACTCACCCTCCTCAGCACTACTAGCTTTTATCTTTCTACCACAATCTTTCTTCCTACCTTGATTTGAAACTTATTTCATTCCATGCTCCCTGTCAATCTCCGGGGGGAGACAAGGAAACCGGAATGATGTTAATTATGGATTTGGAGTCTCTCAAATATTTCAGAAAGACTCCTTTACAGTTCAGAGAAATTGACTGTCTTTCCAGCATCAAATTTTCTTTTACTTATTTTTATTTTACTTTAAAATTTTATTTTACATTGCTAGAGTTTGAACCCAGGGTCTTCAGACTGAGCTACACCTCCCAGCCCCTTTTTCAATTTTTTCTTCTGAGACAGCATCTTACAAAGTCACCAAATTGCCCAAGTTAGACTCAGACTTACGATCTTCTTGCCTTGGCTTCCCAGACTGCTGGACTTACAGTGTGTTGGCCACTCACCCATTTTTCCTCCAGGAGTCAGAGCTGGGATAGAAACATGACAAGACATTGGGCTGGCATCTCAGGGGCCCAAAAGAGGTAGCAGATAATGGACCATTTGTGGACTCGACCATGTTTGTCCAATAGGCTTTCCTTTCTTTTCTGCTTCCAGCTACAAAATCTTTCTCATAGCTAATCCCTCTTTGTCTATGTTTGTGCCTCTGCTTGGAAAGAGGATCATCTGGCTCTTTCAGGGCTCCACTATGAGCCCACAAGTGAAACCACATCCACCCAGGTGGCCACAAGGTCACTTCTGGACATGCTGCTCCACATAGCAGTTCCTCATGCACCCTTGGGAGCTGTAAGCCTGGGTTTGAAGTTCAGTTTACCACTTATACTCTCCCTGGCAACTGATCTAACCTTTCTATGCCTACATTTCCTCATCTTTAGAAAAGGGTGGTAAAAAGCCACCTTATAAGGAAAGTTGTGAGGATATAGTGCATACAAAGCACTTAAACCACACTAGCGACTTTGCAATTGTTCACTGTAATTCATTTAAAAACTTATCCTATTATTATTTTTCTTCTGTGTACCAATTTTATGCTAATTTCTCATCCAGAAGATCTCAATAGTTTAATTCAGATTACAACTATCTCTCAGACAGCCTAAAGCAAACTATTTTAATAAGTTGCTTTGTAATTTTTCTAACCATATATAGAAATTTTAACCCCATTTTGATCACACTAAATAACCTAAAATGCAAATTATCTCATAAATGATTGATCAATAGGAAATGTGGTTTGTAAGACCAGGACTTTTTTTTTTCCTAGTCTAAGGATGCTGTTTTGAGCAGCAACTGAATTATAAACTTTATTAGTCAGGGAAAAATGAAAATTAAATTGGATTGTCACACTGGCCCCAGAAACCACTTTTTTTTTTTTTTTTAAGAAAATAAACTTCTGGAATGTGGTAACTAGGGTAGAGTGGGCTTTGGGATCACCCATGGGATAGGCAGAGCACACTCTTGGGTGTATCTGGATGGGTCACAGTGGCAGTGTGGCTTATGTCTTGTCTCTTGCTCCTTCCTCTCTGGCACTGTTCCTTTTCTCTGCTTCCAGGCCACTATTAACTGAACAGCTCTATTCTGCCACACCTTTCCACCATGATGTTCCTGTCTTGGAGCCAGCCTACCATAGACTGAGTCCCCTGAAACACGAGCCAAATGAAACCTCTTATCCTTTAAGTTCTGGATGTCAGATTTTGTGTCCCAGCGTGGAAAGCTGGCTGATGCACAGCTTCTTGGGCACCATCCCCAGGGAACTGAAACCAAGCCTTGGTGCACCTCCAATGTGCCATTAACAGCAACCCACAGCTGTCTCCACCTCCAGCCCTGCCCACATGAAGATGTTGCCAGCATTGCCATTCTGTTGTTCCACTGTGGCATTTTCTAGTTGCACTGAGCTGCATAACTGGGCTTTTGAGATTATTGTTCTAGGAACCGATTTTTTTTGTTTGTTTGTTTTTATACTGCTCTGGTTACACAAGTTGCTTAGTTTGAGTGGTCTACTCCGGCCTTATTTTTTTTCCCCTAAACTCGTTTTAATGTAACTCTGTGTGTATATGCTTTTCTTTTTAATAGAGCATGAATTTTTTTTTTTTTTTTTGCGGCACTGGGGATTGAACTCACAACCTCGCGCCTGCCAGGGCAGGCACTTAAGGCACTGAGCCAAACTCCCGGCCCTGGTTTTTTGAGGAAGGGTCACACTATGTAGCTCAGGCCAGCCTTGCGCTCGCGTTGTAGCCCAAGCCGGCCTCGAACTCACAACGCTCCGCCTACCTCAGCCTCCCGAGTACTGGGATTAAAGGCTAGAGCATGAATTTTTAAAAGAAAATACATTTCAAATTAGAGCAAAAGGACCTGTATTATTATCACTACCTAACAGATCAATTTTAGTGTATGCATATTTCTTGTTGATATTTTATCCTGAAATAAACAAAAAGAGAACTTAGGTGTTTGTATGTTTGGAATGAGAGCATTAGGGTCCTAATGACCACCTGCATCAGGTAGCACTGATAAAGGATTACCTGGTTTGTAAGACCAACTGTAAATACCAGTTAGACTGCACTTTCTGAGCTACATATCCATGACTCTAACAATCACCTCAGATAGTAAACATACAAAGAGAAAGAGTTTATTTTGGATCAGTTTTGGAGATTCCTGTCAGTGACCAATTGGCTCCATGGCTCTGGGCCTGTGGGGAGGCAGCATGAGTTGGCAGGGAGTGTCTGGTGGAGCATGCTGTTCACTTCATGGCCAGAAACTAAGGGTCCCACAGTGCCAAAGGCCTAAAACCTCCCAGGAGGCCAGCTCTTCAAGCATCTCTTAAAGCATCCATCAGCTCCCAAAAGCGCGGCTCTGACGACTCAGCCTTAAATACATGGGTCTTTGGGGTCATTCTGGATCCAAAGTACGGCCTTATTGATAGTATTTTCATGAAACCATTTTAGGTGACCTATAATGTTTATTCTCATAGTCTCTGTCTCTGTCTCTGTCTTTCTCTGGTTAATTTTTACCAAAATTTGTTTCTTACTGACTTCTGTTTCAGTGTTGGGGTTCATGCTAAGAGAATAATTTACATTTCTTGAAAAAATAGAAATGAAAGATGATGCATCAAAGATATATCATAATATGAATTTAGAGAGATAATTTAGAAATTCATTTATTTAACTATCTCACATATAAGCCCCTTCTGTTGCTTTATCCTGTGATGTGTGATACATTTGGTCAAAACGATAGCATCAAATAAAAGAGCATAGCATGCATTCATACAGAAAGTATCCCTTGCTATGAAATACACAAGGCTCAAATCCTTGTTATGACATTTATCACACACTGACCATTTTCTTTATATACATTATTTAATTTAAAAATCACAACAGTATCTAAAAAATTAGTACCGATGTTGTTTAAATTCTTCCTGGGTGCCAAGCACTTTCCAAGCATCCCAGTGGTATTGACTCATTAGACCTTATATCACACTTCAGAAGATAAGTGCTCTTTCTCATTATGTTCACTTTTTGGGAAGGAAACTAAGGTATAGAGATCTCATAGTTACTGTATGGCAAAGCTAACATTCTACTTCTAGAGCCAGTGGGAAAGTTATTGAGGCTCTTTGCCATCAACATTAAACCCTAAAGACAAAATAAATATCATCCCCTTCGATAAGTGAAGAAACTGAGGCTTCAAAGGAGTAAGTACTTTGTGCAAAGTCACAAATGTTAAGTGGTAAAATAGAGATTTGAAATGAGAAAACATAAGCACTTAAATTCTTGGATCCCTTCTGAATTTTTACGCCTTATCCTACATGCTCCTAAAACCCCACCAGACCCCCTGTCTCTCAAATGTTTTTAAGGCTTCAGGTAGAAAAACCTCAACAAATTTATTACTGTTAAATTTATATATTTGTCATTTATTTCTAAAGTGCATGTAGAAATAATATCTGCTTTACACAGGAAGTCTTTTTTTTTTTACTCAAGATACTCATTTAAAAGTGTTCTTAAAAAAAAAGTTCTCAAATATGTAAATACTTTTTTGATTTCCATTTTAAAACTCCCTTGAATGAACTTGGCAGAAAACTGGTCATTCCCGATAGCTTTGAAATCCCCCCCCCCAGTTTCTCTTTAAAATGCCATGAGAAGATAAACAAAAAAATTAAAAATGGAAACTAAAGTTAAGTAGATCATATGCAAAACCCAGCTTGATTCTCTACTGCCTGTGTCATTCAAAGGGTTGTACAGAGGAGCATTTTTTTAAATTAAAAGTCACACGCTCCTCAGAACAGGACAGATCTTCTTGGAGGACAAGACCGGTTTCTGATTCAGCCATTCTGTTACAGTGATACATCAGGGTAGCACTAACCAGAAAAAAAGACATATCCCTCAATTTTTGAACCAGTATAAGCTGGACTTCTGCTTTCCACCTGTGGTCAGCATCTCCTTTTTTGTTTTTGTCAGTCTCTTCAGTTATTCATCTCTAGCCAGAGTGGTAATAGAAGGTGGGGGAGAGGAAAGGAGTGTGAAGTATTGGAGAAATGATTTAGCAGCTCACAGTGGAAGAAGCCATTCACGGACACAGGAACATCCTGTTCTCAGAAAGAGACCAAACCTAACACTCTGGTGTAGATTTGTCCTAGATGCATGCTGTACTTGGGCATGAACTGAACTAGATTTTGCACATGAGCCTTATCCTCCACCTTGGATAGGAGAGGTCATTTTTATATATTCCCTTTCCAAGCAAGCCTTCATTCTTCAGGTACTGTGAGTTCAAAGCTTCTCCAGAATTGCCAACCTGGATTGCCCAACCTGGATAGTCAGGACATGTTCCCTTTCCAGAGATGACATTCAGCCAGCAACTGGTACTGTGCAAATAGCCTTGCCCCCTTGCTTCAAGGTGGTACAACATTGTGGGGCTATTCACATTCCAGAGTTCCCTTTGAGGTCAGGCTGAGACCAGACTTCAGACAAACCCACATACTCAACAAACTTCTTCCTCAACCCCTGACAGCCTCACTCCAATAGGTTTAACTCACAAGCACGTGCTAACAAAATCCCATCCCAGGAATCCCCATCTCAGGCTCCACTGCTCAGAATATTAACCTAAAATAATATACTGAACTATAAAATGATGTTCTGAACAATGCCCCTCTAGGTACATTTGGTATCTTACAAATACAGGCAACACAAAAACTCTAATGTACATAGTTTTTCTTTTTATTTTATAAATTTTAAATTCCTAAAGACACAGAGCCAAGATATTTTGATGCCTGAAACACATTGCCAAGTTGTTTTTCTATAGGGATTGTTGCAATTGTACTGCTTCCAGCAATGTCTCAGAACAGTTACAACAGAGCAACCAGCACTAGAAATCATCCTTAGTCCGAACTACTAAGACTATACTACTGCTGCTTTTATTTGTATGTTTTGGGTTGCTAATGAGGTTGAAAATTTCCCCACATTTGTCTTCTAATTGTACAGCTTTCTTATGCAGGTCTCCAATCTAAGGAGAAAAGTCCATGCCAGGTTTCCAGAAGTTTCAACACCATGAGATTAATCTCAATGTGTGTGAGGCCCTTTCAATTCCATGGAAGACAATTCCAAGTTTAAAAACTGGGCAAAGTCATCGGGACTGTTTTTCCTGTGCAGAAAGGTTAAAGTAAAGCAGATGTGAGACCAGCATCAAATTGCTTTTCTCATACTGGATTATTTGTCAGGGGATGTTAACTCTTGAACATTCACATGAGAAGGTTGAAGAAATAATGTGTCATTATACTTGCTTTTCATTTCTTATTAATAACAACAAATGTACTAAATAAACAGCTTAAGCATGATTTTGATCAATGACGTCTTTGGCCCCATCCCCTCAGCTACATGGCATACTCATCTCCCTGTCCCCTCCCCTCCTACTTCAAGTGCTCGGACGAACAGTAAGTGCTGACCAGGTTTCTGCCTTTGGGTCTTTCATTGTTTCCCTTTTACAGTCTACTTGGTGATTTTCTTAAAGTGTGAGATGAAACTGTCTAGAATGGGTTTGTCCAGGAGTGCGAAATTCCTAAGGGTTCCCTCCAAGTTCAGCAGAGCTCTCACACTGAGGGAGGGTATTCACCCTGAGGACATGCTGCCATCAGTAAGTACAGGTCAGTAGGAAATGCCGCAGAGATAAGGTGGATATTTCCACATAATTCCCAGACTGCCATCTGACCACTGACCTTCTGTGTCAGGAGGATTTGTTTTCTAGAGATTAGGGATATAAAAAAGGTGTTAGTCAAATTTGGCCCTAGGGTATACAAGATGTGGTAAAACATTACGACGTTTAAATTTGTAAAAATTATAGTAAAAGACACATTGCCATGAATCTGCCTCAAAGTACTCCCCCTCACTTGGAAACACTTATCTCATATTTCTTGTCACTTTCTGAAGCAGTTCTGGAAATCTTCTTTCAAGTCTTTAGTTGTTCTGTCATGGCTGCCTTGATGTCCTGAAACAGCTGGAAATTACCCTTCACGGTCACTTTGACTTTGGAGAACAGCTGGAAGACCAGTGACTCTCCAGATCAAGTGAATACAGTGGATGAGGTCACAATGTAATGTTTTTAAGAGCCTGCCTTTCTATTGGATGGCACACAGCAAAAAAAGCCAGTTCACCATATTTTTGATCATACTTTGTAAAGCCACACTCACAAAAGAGGATTCCCAGAACTGCTTCAGAAAGTAGCAAGAATGATGATAAATGTCTGAAGGAAGAGGGAGGATTTTTGAGGGGGCTAATGGCAATGTGCCTTTTACTGTAATTTTTTTTGAGTTTAAACATTCACCATATATTTTGAGTACCCCTTATATGTTTTGAGTCTGTTATAACTTTATATTACTTGCCATCTACAACTGCAGATTTCACATCCCATTTCTTTTGTTTGTTTGTTGTCTGAGACATCATCTCACTATGTAGTTCAAACTGGCCTTGAACTCACTATGTAGGCCAGGAACCTCAAACTTACGGCAATTCTCCTGCCTCAGCCTCCTGAATGGTGGGATTACAGGCACATGCCACCTCACCTGGCATACATCTGACTTCTAAATTGTCTTAAAAGAAAACAACTTTACACATGGCAAGCTGTTGCCCGCTCTTTAAGTGAATCACACATCTTCTAGTTTGCCACAGTCTCCAGGACTCCCCATAGCCTTAAACTTCCCTGCCTTTTGACTTTTCTTGATTTCTATTCTTCTCTCTGCATCCTCTTCTCCTGGCTGTGATTCTTGCTATTCATTCTCCCTTCAATTTTCCTCTTTTGGCCTAGCCACTTCCATTCAGAAACCTGTTTGGTATCCCCTCTAATCTAGAGCCTCTTTTGACTGCCCACCATCATCACTACTGACTGATTTCATCATTGACTCCTCCACCCTGATTCTCTGTGGTCTGCGGAGCTGTGTGCATTTATCAATGGATACTGAGAGGTAATCATGCAGCAGGCGCCCTGTGAGGGCCTTCACATAAAAATGAGACAGAAAAGGCTTTGGGGCAGCACAGAGTATGTGGATTATGGAAAATGCTTGGCTCACAGGTTGAGTGAGTGCTTTGGGAGCACAAGGAAAGCCAGGCCATCAGATCTGGGCTGCCTGCAATAAATGACTCACTTGATCCAAGATGTGAAGGACAAGGAGGAGGAGAAACTAGTCTAGCTAATAAGTTGGGGAAAAGTGAATTTCAGAGGAGCATTATTCATGAAGGCGTGGAAGCACAAAACACAGAGTTTGTACTGGGAATTGTAACTGGCTCTCTATTGCTCCAGAGAAGGGTCCATTCCCTGAAGCAGTAAAAAATGAGCCAAGAACCATTTTAACCTACTCCTTTTCTCAAAACCTTGGCTCTCTGGGATTCCAGTTGAAATTGTAGAATAAAGTAAACATCACAATTAAAATAAATGAAAGCAATTCTATTTTAGAACACATATTTAACTTTTATCTTGAGATGTAAGCTTTTGACTTCAGTGTATGACATTATGTGCATACTGAGGTTACCAATAATCTTTCGCTGAAACACAGAGTCTAGAAGGGAGTGTGGAAGCAAGAACACAATATAGACCATTTTTCACATCAATCCAATTTTTATTCTCATAGCCAGAAATGTCCAAATTAAGGAAAAAGATCTCATAAACATAGACAATAAAAATTAGAGAATACACAAAGCTTGCATATTTATCTTGGGTAAAATCAGAATGTATTTTACCCCCCAAATTTCCAAACTGTTTTCTGGAAGTTGTGAATCAAATCTGATTCCCCAAAGCTGTTCTTGAGAATTATATGGCAAATATAAAATTTAAGAGGGTAAAAATTTCCCCCAAACTTCCTAATGGAATTATTTGCCATAATGTCAAGAAGATATGATCTGACCTTATCTTGCAGGCAGACTAGATGATACTTTATATATAGCCCCCCACAAATACTTTCAAAAATTAAGTTAGAGAAAGCACTAATTTTAGCTGCATTTCACCACCCTTTAGCTGGATTTTAGTTATAACTGCCTGAAGTATACTTAAAACACATTAATACTGATGTTTCCTCTTCAAATTTTAGGTTCTGTATACAAAATTCCAAATATATCTGCCAAACATGCCAAGTATCAATGAAAAGTATTAATTTTGAAAGTCTGAATTGGTAGTTTCCGTGATGTTCTAAAAATGAATCCACTGCATTCTTCAACCAAGTATCTTTCCTTTTGATAACAAACGTCAGGTCTACACATAACTTTGTCATAAGCATTCAAATCTTCACAAAATAAAACACAGACTCTAGAACTTTCCATGGAGTTGACTATCTTGATAATCATATGAATAATCCTCAAAGATTTCCCAGCAGGGTTTAGAATGCTTAGCAGTGAATAACTGATTTTTTTTTTTTTTACCTTGCCAAATTCCTTGCTGTGAATTCTGTGTTGCACATTTTTATCCTTTTTTTTTTTTTTTAGCTCATTTGTTCAGAAGAATTTTGAAAGAGCTTCAAAGATATTATTAGGTTTAGTTGTATTCCCAACGGCTTGAGAAAACAGCTCTTTTCTCCTATTCCAGCCTTAACTACAAGTCATGCAGAAACACACAGGATAGCACCAAGTTCCTAGGGGCAATCATAAGATGTGTCCAACTACTAGTAAGTAAATATGATGATTTGATCTTTTGCAAAACTCAAACCATGATAACATCATGTAAGACATTCTTTGCCTGGCTGTAGAATCTGAGAAAAGAAAAGCTCCTGGACAGGTTCTGACTAATGTCTCAGATAAACTTTGGCAGCACACAGAATGCACAATTCCCTGAGAATTTTTCCAGCATTATGAAATGTTATCCTCCACTGATTAAAAGCACTGCTTAGCTAGGTGTGTAGCTAAGTGGTAGAGCACTTGCCTAGCATGTTTAAGGCCGTGGGTTCAATCTCCTTTGGTGGGTGTTGTTTTTAGATAAAAATGCACTGAGAAACTTGGACCCGTTTGCAATATATATGGACCTAACCTTGATATATTAAGTGAGTATCATCAGATTTGTGTTTTAGCTGCCACCTTCAGCTCTCCTGACAAAACACCTAAGGTGGCCTCTAAGAAGAGCAGGTTTCCTGGTTCACAACAGCATGGAGACTTGACTGTACTGTCTTTGGGCCTATGGTGAGGCAGCACACTTGGTTGGGGCACGTGGCAGAGGAAGCTGCTCAACTCATAACATTTGCAAAGAAAAAGGGAGAAAGGAGAGGCCAGGGTCCTAGTGTCCATTTAAAGGACACTCCCCCAACCACCTAACTTCCTTCCACTAGGCCCCACTTCCTAAAGGTTCTACCGTTCTCAATAGTACAGGAGCTGGAAAGCAAGCCTCTAATACTAACATTTCAAATCAAACTACAGCAGCTGCTGTACAGAAAAAGGAAAAAAAAATCAATGAGAAATATTTACCAGTGCCAAGCTGGTTTTGGAGAGTCATGAGCAATCCTGATGGCTCTTGGTCCATGACTGCCTAGCTTCTCCCTCATACCTGAGCCCAATGACCAAGACAATTGTTCATTTTTTTTAATGTACATACACTTATCTCAGCAGCCTAAAGCATGTCGCCTTTTAATGGAAACTTAGACAAGGTTTAAAATATTCTTTAAGACTCTCCAATTTCTTAGTTGCTATTGGTCTCACTTCATTGTCAAACAATACTAAGATATATTTAAAAAAAAAAAGAATCATTCCCTGAGTCTCCCACAGACTCATCCCTCTGATGTAAATCAAGGCATCTACTCACCTATTCTTTATGCTCCTACAAACATGTATATTCATATTTATACTTACATGCACATAAACATGCGGTACTTTTATTACTATTAGTAGTATATGGCACATTTTCCTGACTCTTGTTATATAACTTAGTTTCTCCCAGATAATCCAACTGGTTTATATGCAGACAAATAACTCACACACCATAAACTATGATTCTGATTCAATTTGCATTAAGATATATTAAAATGGAGAAGAAAGTTTTTTATCATACTACTTTTCCATCAACTAACATGGTGAAACTTTTCATTTATCAAGGTATTATGTCCTTCAAGAAAAAGTTTTTTTGTAAGATAATGTAATTTTTTGCTAAATGTATTCCTTTAGGAGTTTTCTGGCATTATGAAGAGGGTTGTATTTTCTATTTATACCTAACTCATTGGTATTGTAGATTTTACTACTGACTATAACCTACTCCTTGTTTGGTAAGATTAGACATCCATGTTTGTTGAATATAACTTGTGTCATTTGTCAGTTTTTCATCCATTATAATGAAATGCTTGAGGCAGGCAGCTTAGGAAGAAAGAGATTTATTTAGCTCACAGAAGGGAGGTTCAAGGTGTTGGCAATAGCTCAGTTCTGATGAGGGCTCTCTCAGCTGGGTCGCTGGATGGTGTATAGAAATAGTGGCACGTGCCTGAGGAAGAGATCACATCTCAAACAGGAAGCCAGAGAAGTTACATGGGATCAGCTTGACGCTTTTATAACAATCCTTTCTCTTGAATTACCAAGGGATCACACAATAGCTACCTTAACCTCTGTCAAGAGCATGTACCAATGACCTAAGGATCTCCCACTAGGCTCTTAAAGGTTTCACCACCTCCCAATTCACTATCCTAGGAGCTATGCTTCCAACACACAGACCTTGGAGAATAAACTACATCCAAACCATAATGTTTTAGAATACCTTCAGAGACAAGGCATGTTTCCTCTCCTCCATTTGGGCTGGCCATGTGACTTGTTTTTAATAATGAATGTGAGTGGACATGAAATAAATTAATCCAAACAGAAGTTTCAAATTCAGTTGTGTGATAACACAGCCTCCTGAGTTGTCTTCTCTTTAGCGTGATTTGTAAGGGCTGCTCTTCCAGCCTAGATCCCAGAATGAGAATTCTTGTGAAGCAGACTTGCAGCCAACCTATAGTTGGGAGCACAGCAGCAGCCCAATGCCAACAACTATGAAGAATCTCATATTTTACCTTATACTCAAGCCAACTAGCCAGTTTCATGGGTATTGAGAGAAAACATCTGGGTCAGAGACTGAAGACTTTATTATAGAAAAAGCTGAAGTGACAATGTCAGCATGTATGAATCTACTCTCTGAGTCTTCATTCTGACAGTGATACTGTGAATAGGCCCAGATGAATGCCTGGACAAATAGAAGGTTTCATTACAGGAAAAGAACACTGGCTTTGAAATCCTATTATTTCATAACAAGCAGTGGGCAAACCTGCTCTTTGCTCCAAAAGTAGAAATCACCTCCTTCAAGGTTGCCCACAGTAAACACAACCCCAAGAAAATGATGGGTAAGAAATGATCGAGTCCTGTATGTTTAGCAAACCAAGAAAGCCATGTAGGAACATAAACAATTCATGCAGAAGTGTCTCCCAACACCAAATCTCAGCTTTTATGTAGTAAGAAATAAATGTTGTTTGAGCCACTGTGGTACTAGAGAAAATCTATTAATATTTGTATATTTATCTTGTATCTTGTTATCTTATATGATTCTCCTTTTAAAAATACAATATAGCTTCTTGAGTGTTCTATAACCTCTGCAAATAATATAAACTGCCTATTGTTTTCCAGCATTTATATTACTGAATTTTTGCCTTGTGTTTTAACCTGAAGTCCAAAACAATTTTGAATAATAAATGATAGTAAATATACAACTTTTAGTTATTATCTCTTAGTCCAAACCTAACTTTTCATACTGTGCTCATCATGCCTGATCTTGAACTCTGCAAATCATAGTGTTGCTTTGGAATTTTGTTGCCCATTAAGTTCTACAGATAAAGTCACTTCAGAGAAATCATAGGCAGGATGATGATTTAAAGGCAAGGAAATAATAAATACATGTAGTGTGTAGGATATGTCACATTCATGAAGAGAATCAATTTCAGAGAATTAAAATGTCGACTTGAAGCGGGGCGTGGTGGCGCACGCCTTTAATCCCAGCACTCGGGAGGCTGAGGTAGGCGGAGCGTTGTGAATTCAAGGCCGGCTTGGGCTACAACGCGAGCGCAAGGCCGGCCTGAGCTACACAGTAAGACCCTGCCTCAAAAAAACCAGGGCCAGAAGTTTAGCTTAGCGGCTTACGCGCCTGTCAGGCAGGCGTGAGGTTGCGAGTTCAATCCCTGGTGCCACAAAAAAAAAAAAATAAATAAATAAATAAATGTTGACTTGAGGAAATTATTTTTCTTTTGAATAGGGTGTATTAAGACATGCAATTTTTATAATTATATCAATTGTGTGTATGTAAAAGTACTAGAAATTTCATAGTTTAAAATTCTGAACAACTGACTTAAAAAAAGAGGTTTGTTCAAGCTTTTTCACCAGTTTTCTAAAATGCCAACCAAAGGACAAAACAAAATATGTACTTAATGTTAAATTGGTGTTAGCCCCTCTATTGTATGGCTTAAGGATTGTTCAGTTTTCTATATTTTTTTGTTTGTTTTATAAATTATTTTTCATTGGTTTAGTTTTCATTTGCTTGTTTTAAAAACACTGATACTATTTTCAAAACAACAACAACATATACGCCAAAGGAAAATTATGTGAAGCAAATATAAACGAAAAATCACTTAGAACATGTTCCTGGTTTTAAATTGGAATTTGAGGGCCGGGAGTTTGGCTCAGTGCCTTAAGCGCCTGTCCTGGCAGGTGCGAGGTTGTGAGTTCAATCCCCGGTGCCGCAAAAAAAAAATAAAATAAAATAAAATAAATTGGAATTTGACACTCTAGGAATTGTGAAGTTTTTATATGTATATTTTATCAAATTCTCAGATTTGATTCTCAGATTTGATTTGAATCTAGAAATGGTCTGAGGTGGGGATAAAAAAAAGGCAAAAACAGAATAATGGAGAAAAGTCAGCAAATGTCTCAGTTCTTCCGCCATCTTTTCTGTTTTGAGAGTAAGTCTTTGCAGGTGTGTTTCCTATCTTGATTTCTTGCTCAAGAATATTTATCATGTTCTGAATTTACCAGCAATTGGTGTGTGCTGAAGGCTCATTTATTTCTTACAAATGTCACTAACTCACTCCTGTCCTCTTAAATTTAAAACAGTTGCTACACTGGCTAGGAACTAAATTTTTGTAGACAGAATTACAGACTCTCTGTATGCCTGTATTACACTATTGGTAATAACAATCTGTGTCCATCAAGGTGACAAGGGAACAATGTGCTTCAAGGTATGTATTTTCTGTCTATATATATAAAAAGCTAAAACTTTCATTTTGTTAATAAAACCTCATGATTGAATTAAAACACTGATACTGGGGCCATTCAAAGCACCATAATTTAGTTTTACTTGAAACACCATAACTTCCAATATTGTTTCCTTTCCATGGAGTTATATTTTTAAATAGTATTTCCAAATTAGAGTAACTCATTTACTGAAAGAAAATAGCACAGGGGTCCAAGTAAAATATTAAAAAGCAAAGCAAATTTGGAAAAAGAAACATTCCCTAATTTTAAATTGGGTTATAATTTTTTTCAGACTACATTTTTCACAATTTAGAATTTATAAATTTCTCAATTCTTATCTATTAGGAAAGCAACAATTTCAACTTTTTAAATGAGTGGTTTACTACCTGAGATTATGAAAAAATGAAGTTGAAATAATCACTAAATCCTTGGATTTTTCAAACACACAAGGCTTTTTTCATTTTACCATGTTTGTGCTTTGTTATGCTATCAAAAACAATTTTATACTTCTTTCCTTTAGAGTTTCTTGCAGAACTGTTTGATTTTTGTAAAGATAGATACATCTGTTTTGAAAATGCTAAAGATTATTCTCATGCATAAGATAAATCACTGAAAGAGACAGTAAAGAATGTAAAAGGCACTTCATGTTCTATCAGAGTGAAATCCAAGTAATTCTTCACAGCAAATTCATGGTTTCCTGCAAGATAAGATCTCATCCCGGTAAGAACTTTATCTCTGAAAAAAAATTTTTTTGGAGGGAACTTTAGTATCATAATTCATAAAATCGAATATACCAATAGATATACTTCTCATTTTAAAACAGTCACCCAAGTCTGTAGATGCTATAAAGTACTGATGTTAAGAGTAGTAATATTCTACAATATAAATACATGGAAGTGAAGAACTAATTGTTTAATATTAAAAAGTTCACTCGGATGAATAAAATTAAAATGCCCAATAATCCTTAATTAATACCTTTAGAATCCCTTCCTTAGTGGTGAGAATTAACTTAGCAGTTAATTTGACATTTTACAGTGTGGAAAAGTAAGATAAAAAAATAAGCCTCTGCAGAATGGGAGGAAAATTTCCAGTCTCTCACTAACCAATCCAATTTAGTCTGGTTTCTCTTCTTTTAATATTTTTTTTCTGAAATCATTAGTGTTTCCAATCTTAGCCCTCCCTATTTCCTTTTTAAAAACGTAATTGAACTAGTTTTAAAGATCTAAGGTTTGAATTTCATTTTATCTAGCAGTGTATGGTTGGATTTGTTGCTAATCAACACAGCAGTTGAGAATTCAGAAAAAGTTTTAAAAATACAATGCTAAAGATGATTCCTAACATTTCTACTCCAGGTATAAAACAGGTAGACACAAATGCAGCTTAAATTTCCAAATGTTTAATACTTTTAACAATGCCCAGTTTATCTTGGGGTTCATTCATTCATTCACCAAAAATATAATGAGAATCTATACTGTATTGGAGATCCCAGCTAGTGGCACTCCCTTATTTAGTAGAAGGGACATATAGGTAAAATAACATTAGAGAGCAAATTCTTATATTATATACTCCTGTGAGAAGGACACTTCCTTAATGAGAACACTTCCCAGTAGAAATACTACCTGATTCATGGCTTTAAGAAACAAGGATAAACAGATAGTGGGACATATATCCTTGACAGAGAGAAGGTCATATACAAACAAATGGGTATGAGAAATGTGAAACTATAGATGTGTGACTGAAAGACAGTCAGTGGGGATAGAAAAAGCTCAGGAGAGATAGGAACTGGAGCCAGCATTTTTATGCCAAACTAAGGAGTTAATAAGTCTGCTGGCAAAGGATTTTAAGCAGAGAAATGACATTACCAGTTTTGAGATGACGGCAGGTCAGATTCCCTAAGAAGCAGACTTCAGGACTTGCAGATTTCTACAGAGGAGTTCATGTGGGGAGTAATTTTGGAGGCAGCACCAGTAAAGGAGTGATATATCTTACATCAGCTGCCATGTAGTTGCACCAGAGGCTGCAGCTGATCTTAGGGGAAGTTCTGGAGAGGGAATCACTGTCCATAGTTGCCCTAATGAGGCCAGGTGGTCATGCCTTTGCACAACACTGAGATGTCACTGGATATGGCTGTCCCCGGGAAGGAGGGGTAACCTTGAGCAAGGCACATTCCTGCAGGTGAAGACAATGCTTAGACAGGGGTGCAGCCATAAGCAATCGTTTACCTACAACTCACAGCAGAAATGAGTGTCTTGATTCTGAAAAGGAATCTGAGCTGTGCACCACAGAACCCCTTACAGTTGCCTTATTTATTTATTTATTTATTTATTGCCTAAACCTGAGCAAAGTCAGAGGGATGGTCTTAGGGCAAAAAAGACTGTCTGGAAAGAGAATTTTGCAAAAGTGGATAATGCCGAAGACGCACACCAATCCAGTCTGTCTGTGTGTGTGTGTGTGGTGGTGGTGGTGGTGGGGAGGTAATGTAGCCTCCAACTACAGAAAAAAGATAGTATTCACCTTGACTCCCCTCTCACACTGTACAAAAACTTAATTCAAAGTGACTGTAGTCTTCATTACAAAAACTAAACCAAAGGATAACTGGAATAAATTCTTTAGCTCCTCTTGCTCTTAATTACTTGAGTTGACTTTTTAAAAATCTCATGAATTCTAGAGATCGTTCAGCTGATGTATGGGTCACAATGCTACTGTTACTATTTGCCCAGGTTATTTTTCAGGGATTTGAAGACACTTTTGTCAAAATCACTGACCCTTCACTTGGGCCTGCACATAGAAGTCCAGGGGTGCTGCTTTGATGTCAGATGGCCAAAAGCTCTACTTTTCAGATCATGCTAACACCAACATCTTCTGAACACATGTCTTGTGAAGAACAATGAAGTTTGATGTTGATAGGACCACTGATTGCTTCACCTCCAACAACCTCTCCCCATACCTTAACGAATCCTTCCTTGAGAAAATCCACAAACTCTATTCTTGGGAAGGTAGATTTGAGATTTGGGTCTCAAATTGCTCTCTCTCCATGGCTATCTTGCAAATACACACTTCCTCTTTTACAAAACTATGTTTCAGTGAATCTGCCATTATCATAACTGTATGAATGGCATATGGGTATACACTGGTTAAAAACTCATTTAATTATGTATTTATCACTTGTAAATTTTATTGTACATAAATTGTTATTTTTAAAGACAAAAATAAATGAGGACTTCATGTTTGGTCAAGCTTTATTTGCTTAAATTCTGGTTTCTGAGAAAAAATTCTTTTGTATAACCTTTGGTATTTATGTATTGAATGAATACTGGCAGTATACCAGTCTGTGTTTTTGATAAATGGCTCAGTTTTATTTATGAAGGGAATTAGACAATTGTAGGTTAATGCTTTAGCTACTAGTGAATTGACTACTAAGCCCATTTTAAGAAACATATCTACTTTACGTGACACGAATATTTTAAAACAATAAAAAGAGTTAGAGTCTTAATACATAAAACAAAAATTCTATGTAACTTAGGGTGAAATAGGCTTGTCTTTACCTAGATTGCTTCTGTGTATGTGTGAAAATGCAGTGAAGGCCTATTTATTTGGATAGATATGGCTAGGTAAGAATTTTATGCGAAAAAAAAAAGACAGTTTTCTTAGCTATAAGACAGGGCTAATGGCAACCCTTTACCTTTTTCTTCTTCATCCCTCCCATAATACAAACACCCAGGACTCTTCAAGTATCATCATAAATTTCTACTGACATTACTATTCTGCTTCATATTCACTCAAAGGGTAGATGTGTAGTTAAAACTAGAAAATAGTTATAAAGCATGTGTCTTAATTCATATGGGCTGCTATAACAAAATGTCATAAGCTAAACAGCCCATAAACAACTGAAATCTATTTTCCACAATTCTGGAGGCTGGAAAGTCCAAGATCAAAGTATCAGCAGATTTGATGTGTGGTGAGGACCTGTTTGCTGACTTATGCACCCACTGTTCAAGTTATTTTCACCTGAGGGAAGGACAGGGCAGCTTGCTGAGGCCTGCTTTATAAGGGCACTAATCCTACTCATCAGGGTTCCACTTCCTAATATACTGGAAATTAGGTTTTAACATTTGAGTGTTGGGGGAAGACAGACATTTAGACCACAGCAGCATGAGAATATATACATATATATATATATATATATATATATAAATAAAGTATTATTCATATATTTCTCCATTCATCTATCAGCTTTTGTCACAGCTGCAATTTGTTCTGTGACATCCGAGTCACCACAACTATAACATTTAATTTTTAAAAAATTAAGTCCAATCTGGCTTGGCTTTCATACACAACAGAGACAGAAAATGCAATGTATTTTGTCTTTCCCATTCCATTCCTTGCGACTGTACATAAACCTAGTAACAATGGGATGACTTCAGTCCTATAGCTGCCACTTCTGGTCACCCCTGATTGCAGGCCTATGTGCTCCTTTCACAGATATGTAGCCTCACATGATGGGGTCAGATTTGGGCTTAGGATTGTCTACCTGGAACCTAAAGTTGGGCTTCTTGTGATCCAGCTTCCCTTAGTGTCTTGTGTACAAATGAGCCACTGATGCCACCTATAGTTTTTGAGAACACCCTTTCACCCACTCTCAGGCCCCCTTTCACGTTTGCAGGGGTTCTCAAGAGTTCAGTCCTGTACCACCAGCAGTTCATGACAATTGGTTTTCATCTTAAAATTTGCTAATTCTAATGTGTTGCCACAGTTAAAAATATTATTTTAGATTTAGGAACAATGAAGATAATAATTTTGAGAATATGAACAATATAAATGCATTGAAATATGTGTCATACTACCAGTAAGTTTTAAGCGAATTTGTAAGAGAAATCACAAGGTTTAATCTTAATTACCTGAGAACTTCTTGGAAAAGGCGGAATTATGTATGGAGTACAAATTGTACAATATTCTTCTCTTTCCTTTAGGTGGGGATTACTGAAGGTAAAATGCCATCTTGGACTGTACGGTAATTTTGGGACTGTAGGTCTTGTATGATCAACCTACAATTGGGAGGTAGGGTAACCTTTAAGAGGTGGGGCCTGATGGGAGGAAGTTAGGTCACTGGACATGTGCCAGACCTTCCTTTTTTTCTTCTTTACTTTCCGACTGTCATAAGTTAGCATCTTCCTCCACCACATACTCCTGTTATACTGCCTTGCCACCAGGCCAAAAGCAATGGAGCCAGACAATCACAGACTGAAAACTACAAAACTGAGAGACAAATTTAACCTTTCTTCTTTTTGAATTGATTATTTCAAGTATTTTGTTATACATATGGAAAGTTGATTAATACAGTCCTTGATACTACATGGCAAATTGGTCCTGGACAACCTATGTCCAGATACGCTTACATGTAAACAAAATAAACTTTAAGCTTGTTTTTTGGTTTTGTTTTGTTTAACCTCACCCCAAACTTTAATCTTTTCTGTTTTTTTAAAATTTATTGTCAACCTTCTTTTTCATTTATACCTACTAATCTTAGATTGTTTTTCTTTGCATCATCTTGCAACTATTGAATTGTTATTTCCTGGTTCCTTGTTATTTTTAAAAGACCTTTCCTTTCCTGTTCACTAGCTGCAATCTTGTCTTTGAGGTCTGAACATCTATCTTCACATTCACTGAGGTGGTTTTGCCAACTTTTGATGGAATTTTTGATTTCCTGGATATCTCTTTGAATCTGCTTCATGCATTCTAGCTCTTTCTTATATTGTTCATTCAAGGTTTCCATCATTTTGCCATGGTCCTCTACTTTTTTAACTATGTCTTCTTCAGATGTGTTCAGCATTTCTTTCATTATGTTTATCATTTCTTGCTTTACCTGAGAAATTATTTCTGATCTGAGTTCCTTTATAGCTTCATGGAGTTGTTTCTTTACCTCAGTTGCTATCATTTCAAAAGTTTCAGGTGTATGGCTTGCATTTTCTTCTATGTCCATGTCTCCTAGGCTTGTTTGGGGTGGGCTGGAGGTTTGGGACTGCATTTTGCTCTTTCATTTTGTCACTTTCCTGTATTCCCCTGGGACAGTTAAAAGCAAAGCCTGAATTGTTTCTTTGAGGATGGCTGTCTGTACTGCAGGGAATTTCCCTAGTTGAGTAGGGGACATCAGACAGGACTTACTGGGTCCCTAGTGGCACTCAAGGGCTCCCCAAATGGTAGGAGTACATTGGTTGGACCTTCAGCACACCCTATGTAGCTCACCAAAGCTCCCCATCTACTTGAGGTCACTAGGCAGGGCCTTACCAGGTTCTGAATGGCATACTAAGGCTGAAGGGTAGGTAGAGTACACTGGGCAGGCCTTCAACTCACTCCATGTGGCACACCAAAACTCAGCTTCTTGAGGTCTCTGGGCGGGGCCCTATCGGGTTCTGCACAACATACTAAGGCTGCATGGCTAGGTGGAGTTCACTGTGCAGGCCTTCAGCTCACACCATGCAGCTCACTGAAGCTACCTAGCTGCTTGGGGTTAGTGGGCAGGGCCCATCCAGGACCTGAATGAGGAACCAAAAGTCCTGGACTGTTTGGGGATGCTGGGCAGGGCCCCACCAGGTTCTAAGCAAGGTCCTGTAGTTGTACAGCTAGGCAGAGAGGTGGTGGAGGTGTTCAGCTCAAGCCACTCACCACATGGCGGCTCCCCAGCTACCTGGCAGTTGCAGAGCAGGGCCCAACCAGGACCTGAGTGAGGAACCAAAAGTCCCGGACTGTTTGGGGACTCTGGGTGAGGCCCTACCATGTCCTGAGCAAGGTCCTGTGGCTACACAGCTAGGTAGTTTGCTGTGGTGGCCATCAGCTCGTGCCACTCAGCACATGGTGGCTCCCCAGCTACCTGGCAGTTGCTGGGCAGGGCCCAACCAGGACCCAAGTCTGTTTTTTTAATTTAAAAAAGTTTTATTGGTGAATTTTAGATATACATGGTAATAACATTTATTGTAGGGACTTTGTACTTCTACATGGTATATCTTGCCTTTTTTTTTGCCTCCATTTCCCTCCCCTCCCTTAAGTCCCTCTTCCCCTCTATTTATTAAAGCTTTGTTTCCATTTTTCCTTTTTACTTTTCTCTAGTTCCTTCCTTTTCACCCCCTTCCCTTGTTCCCCTTCTCATTTGAACATTTTCTTTCTATTTCCTAATATCTATTATACATTTTGATCCTTATTTACAATTTAGGTTATAAGGCTTTCTACAAACTCCTAAAAATCTGTGATGGCCATCACAGTCTATATGCTGTTTCAACTACTGCAATTACAAAAAGAAAAGTGGGAAATATTGGGGACCACAAATAACAAATTCCCCACACTGTGGGTTGTGTCTTCACTCTGTTGGTGGTTTCTCTTGCTGTGCTGTTGAGGACCACAAATTATAAATTGACATAGATCTGAGGTCCTCTTCTCCCTTGTCTTGTGGGCAGGTTTTGGAATGTGGAAATCCCACTTCTTGATCAGTGAAACTCACAGAGCAGGGTAGTCTGCTGAGGACAATACAGGGAAACTACACCCACATGTGGGGATGAATATTAACTTGCTTCCTTTATGATGTTAAACTTGCCCATTCAACCACTATTTCCATGTTGTTCCAGGAAAAGCAAGACCCCTTCCCCTGCACTGGCTAAATAAAATGGTGGCTAGCTGGTGTTTTGGGGTCATTGTTCCCAGAGAGCACTTATAATCCAAGAACCCTATTTTCTCAAAATTTTTCTCTTTTTCTTTCCTGCCATATGCTGTAACATCTAGGGCAAGAGATTGGGGACTCACCACAAGGGTCCCTGATAACTTGTGCTGTGGAAAGGGTCTCTGATACTGTGCAAAAGTTTTTTTAATAAGTTGAGATCCCTGTTGTTGATTCTTTGTGATAATTCCTATGTGACCAGGGTTTTGTTCATAAAATCTTTGCCTATATTGGTGTCTTCAAGAGTTCTAATGATTTTCTCTTCCACAGGATATAGTGTGTTTAATATTTAGATGTTCGATCCATTTTGAAAATAGTTTAGTGCGTGGTGAAAGATATCAGT
This sequence comes from Dasyprocta punctata, assembly GCA_004363535.1. NCBI lineage: Eukaryota > Metazoa > Chordata > Mammalia > Rodentia > Dasyproctidae > Dasyprocta > Dasyprocta punctata. The sequence continues at coordinate 65,227 of RJWM01000116.1, read as the reverse complement.
CTAGTTTTAATCTTCCACATGTGGAAAGCCAGTTTTTCCAGCACCATTTATTAGAAGCTGTTTTTCTTCCAGTGAAGGTGCTTGGCTCCTTTATCAAAGGTAAGGTGGCTGAGTATGTCTGGAGTTGTTCTGCATTTTTAATGTGTTCTGTTCATCTTTGCACCTGGTGTGTGTTTTTTTTTTTTTTTTTTTTTTTTTTTTTTTTTTTTTTTTTTTTTTTTTTTTTTTTTTTTTTTTTTTTTTGTCAGTACTATCTTGTTTCCATCACAGTAGTTCTGCAGCATAATTTAAGTAGGGCATTGTGATGTTCCCTTCCTTGCCTTTGTTACCCAGAATTGCTTCTGCTAGTCTAGGTCTCTTCTGGTTCCAAGTGAATTTTAGGGTTGTATTCTCTAATTCTGTGAGATATGCTATTGGAATATTGATTGAATTGATTCTATTTCCTAATATCTAAATTGTAAGACAATTTTGGAAGTATGGCCATTTTCACTATATTGGTTCTTCCTACCCAAGAGCAAGAGACATCTTTCCATTTCCTGATATCTTTTTTTCGGTCTCCTTTTTCAGAGTATTGTAGTTTTCAATGTCAAGGTCTTTTACATCCTTCATTAGGTTGTTTCTTAGATATTTCATTTTTGGATGGTATTGTGAAAGATGTTGTTTCCCTAATATTTTTCTCAGTGAGTTTGTTATTTGTGTTTAGGAAGGTTATTGATTTTTGAGTGCTGACTTTGTATCCAGCTATGGTACTTAATTTGGTTATTGTAAAGTCTTTTAGTGGAGTTTTTGGGGTCTTCCATGTAGAATATCATGTTATCTGCAAATAATGATAATTTAACTTTTTCCTTTCCTAGAGTTATTCCTTTTATTTTTTTCCCCTAGTTTAACTGCTCTGGCTAATGTTTCTAGTACTATATTGAATAAAAATGGTGACAATGGGCATCCTTGTCATGTTCCTGATTTTAGAGTAAAAGTTTTCAGTATCTGTCCATTTAGTATGATGTTGATGTTGGTTTGTCATAGATAACTTTCATCAGATTGAGATAAAGACCATCTATTCCAATGTCCAGCACCAAACCTTAATCTTGCTTAAGCCTATTATCTTGAATCTTTCTCTCACATCCAACCAATTATCCTAATATAAATAGTGCATGATGAGACAAGGAAATCTCCCTAAACTAACAGACTAATAGATACCTACATTATATGAATCCTTACAGCTTACTGGAAGTGTAATATATGTGACTATGATCAACATTTCTTGTGTATAGAGAAGAAAACATGACTGCCATAGCTAACCAGCATTCACTTCTCATTCTCATGTGTTACATAAGAGGATCAAGGAAAGAAACCTGTGTGACTCTCTGCTGGGTACAAGTGTATGTTATGAATGCCATCAGTATAACAGTTACATATGTCAGGACACACTGGGAACCCAATCTTCTATTTTACACGTTGACGTCTCTCAAATATTTTTCCCTTTTGTTTAAATACTACCAAAGCTGACATCCTAATGTATAATACCTGAAACACAAAAAATTCCTTTTCCAGAAGATAAATTGTGAAAAACCTATTTGCGGGGGGGAAATGTAACACTATGAAATTCTGACTACATATAGAATATTACTGAATTTCTGGGAAACTTGTTCATTATGAAAGTTTAATTATTTTTCTTAAGATAGAGGGTAAGTATCACCAGGGTGTCTGATTTTTCAGAAGCAGTTAAAAGAATTTATAAATGTGTTATCTTCTGATACCGAGTTCAAATTTTTAAAAATATAGTACTGACCAAAATCAACACCTCTGTGATCTGAGTGCCACATCCAATTCACAATTTTCATGCAAATGAATCTGCATTTGCAACATCAGATTTAAAGATTTTACTTTAATTTGGTCTAATAGAACTGTTTTAATTTATCAAAAATCACTGCAGTCCAACCTAAAGGATAAATAATAATGATAATTTGTCAAGCAGAGAAGAGATATGCTGAATTAATTGCTAAGGTGGAGGATTCATACACCTTTAGGGTCAGAGAATTTAACTGAAATTCTGAGTAATTGCCACTCTGTTCTCCCAGGACATCAGGGCCTTGGGGACAATCAAGAGATTTTGTGACAATAGTGGTAACTTTAGGTTACTAAACACCACCATGTGTGCTCTTGTCAAGTAAATGCCATTCCTTCTTTAATGTAATTGAAGAAATGTGTTAAATGCCTTTTATGTACAAAGAACTATGTTCGGTGCTAAAGACACAAAGTTAGATAAATAAGAGTCTCTATCTTCAAATCCACAATTTAGTAAGGGATAAAGATTCATAATACAATATACTATGTGTTATGCTACCCAAGATGCCATGAGGACACATTATTTTCTGTGTCTTCAGGACCTCTCTAAAAAGTGAACTATGATAAGGTGCATTCTGCTTTCAGATTTTTTTATTTTTATTGTTTTTGCGGCACCAAGAATTGAACTCACAACCTCGCACCTGCCAGACAGGCACTTAAGCCACTGGGCCAAATTCCCAGCCCTAGCTTTTTGAGGCAGGATTGAACTATGTAGCTCAGGCCAGCCTTGCGCTTGTGTTGTAGCCCAAGCCAGCCCTGAACTTATAGCACTCCACCTACCTCAGCCTCCTGAGTGCTGGGATTAAAGGCGTGCGCCACCACACCCAGCTAATTCAGAGATATTTAAATGTTAAAAAATGAGTGCTAAAAGTGACAAAGGCTAGCTGGGTATGCTGGCATCTGCCTGCAGTTCCAGAACATGGGAGTCAGAGCCAGGAGGCTCATTTGAGCCCAGGGGTTCAAGACCAGTCTGGGCAAAACAACTGTGGTAAGGAAGAAAAACAAGAATGAGCCAATCATTATAAGGAGTAAGGAGATTCAGTGACATGTAAAAAGCTGAAATTAGGGGTCAGATTATTTTGCTTGACATAGTTCCCTTACTCAGCTCAGGGTACTATAAAATAGCAGACTTCATGACTTAAACATCAAAATCTATTTCCCATAGTTCAAAACACCAGAAAGCCCAATATCAAAGTCCAGCAGATTTGGTTTCTATTGGGGGCCCTCTTGGCTAACAGATGGCTGTTTTCTTCCTGCATCCTCATACGATAAGAGAGAGCACTCTGATGTCTCTCTCTCCCTCTTCTTAGAAGGACACCAGTCTTACAGGTTGTTGCCCTACACTTAGGGTATCATTTATCCTTACCTCCTAAAGATGCTATCGCCAAGTCAGTCACAGTGAGTGGTAGAAATTCAGCATATAAATTCTGGGATGGCAGGTGGCACACAATAGTAAACCTAGTCAGTATTTAGTAAAAGTTGACTACTAGCAGAAGTAACTAATGATAGAAGTTGGACCCGAAGATGAACAATCTTCTCCAAGTGCAAAGAGAGAAAACAGATTCCTGTGAAGAGGATACATATACTGTGAGGTGCTTCTGGGTTATTTCACATGTACTAGAATCTAGTGCTAAGGTAGGTAAGATTTTTTTCCTTGAGAAACTGCAAATCTTTTTGATATCTCTTTTCTGTCCTATACCTTTTTCTCTGTGTCCCAACCCATAAAGGCAACTTGGTTCTTTCACCTTTAAACTCAAAAGCTTTACCTGGCCCTGTGCTCCACCATTAACTGGGCTCCTCAAAGCAAGGACATTCCTTGGCTTCCTATTTTATTCCTCACTGTCCACCTCCCTTCATGCCATGTGGGCAGCCTGGTCTGGCAACCTTTAAGAGAATTAACTGCTGTTCCCACTGCTTGTCTGGATCTTTCAGACTTCATGTAAATAAGACTCCAGATAGCTTGCCCTAATTCTCCAGAGTGGGAACACTCCATTAGGACATTCATGAAGAACAACATTTAGTGAGTCTAATCCTTTGATACTTGGAAGTTATTGCATTTGTAGGAAACTCCCCAGGTCATAATTGAGCTGGCACAATTCTGCTAGTATTCTAGTATTCTGCTGCATTATGTTGCATTGTCATTCAAATGTTTTTCTTCCTAAAAGAGTCTTCTCAGCCTTATTTCTACTGACATACTGCCTCCTTTTCTGACAGCAATTAATATCTTAAGTGAGAAATCAACTCAATCTTCGCATTTGAATTCACCCGTCCATTGGTTTCAGCATACATTTACCTAGAGAATGGTACAAGTAAAGAATCTGAGATTATTCCAGAACACCACTGTTCTCTATTCTTACACAATGTACAATCTAACAGAGGAAGCACTTAAAATAATCTCCATTGCAAAGATCAAGGACAATCTAGGGCAAGATTCTCAGGGAAAATTCACAAGTAAGTAGAGATAAAAAACATAAGGAGAATTAGCAAAATAAAGGAATGGGGATGTGAGGTCACAAAAGCAAATACAAAATGCTTTGCAAACTGTGTAACTGAAGACATGAGTAAGATTGTGGATCTCTGTCCCAGGTTTTCCTTCCATCCAGCTCCCTATCTGTTTCTTTGGCAGAACAACTTTTTTACTTGGTGCTAACTTTCGTTTTGTAAATGTTTATTATATTATTAGGAGACTTATGGGTTTGTGCTAGAGCCTTTCTCTCATCAGAAGTGACTTGATTATTGTGTGTGGGAAGAACTCTCTCAGATCAGATCTTGGAGCTTAGGAATGCAAGGGCGTTGTAGAGTGGGACGTTGTTTCTCTTGGGTCTTGATCATAAGGATGAACAATACATAAATAAGGCAAAAGGCAGTTGTGTAAGATCTCCATCACTGAGATAAAATAATCAGCTTATAAGGAAGAAAAGTTTATTATTGCTCATGGTCTCAGAAGTTTCTGTCCATGGTCACTTGGTCTCATTGTTTTTAGGACTGGGACTGTGCATGTGACGGGGGGCTGTTCACCTCATGGCTGAGGAGTAAAGACTGAGGAAGAAGAAACCAGTTTCCTACAGTCCTTTGCAAGGACATCCCCATAGTGACCTAGGGCCTCTTACTAGGCCAGATTTCTACAGGTTTCATCACTTTGTTATAGTGCCAAGCTGAGGAGAAATCCGTAACACGTGTACCTCTAGGGGACACTTCAGAGTAAATTGCAACAGTGGTTAAAACAGTTTTAAAAATATTTTTGGCTGAGATCTATAGTAAGAAATAGATTTAACATCACAACACAGAATATACACATGATTACTGAGGCATTAGTTTTCCCAAGTTTGTGTTTTGGGAAAAAATCATTTTTTACATGTGATACAAGCTGATATTTTCTATTTGGAATAATGTCCAGAGTGGCACTCCATTAATGTGTTAAAAATCGACTTTGTTGGCCATAAGCATCTTAAAAAAATGAACAGGCTCATCCAGTGGAGCTAAGATGACAGTGAAGAAAATATCAATACACTGTGATCAGTTTTTAGGAACTAATTAATATGTAATTAAACATAAATTATGTCGAACTTTCAAAGTCCCTGTTTCTTACATTATATGTATTCTGTTATATGAAACATGATAAAGTTCAGTGATTATGGTAAATTCTGGCACAAGGGTTCAAATCTTGACTGTCACTCAACAGCCACGTGGCATGGGACACTACTCTGTCACACCATGCTAGCCTTGTAACATTATCTAACTGTAATAATTTATTTTACCTAGTTGCAAGGATTAAAGAGGATAATAGAGAGCTTAGCACATAATAAACACTTGAGTAAATATTAGCTATTATATTTTTTCTTTCCCCATCATTAAGGACATTTGGTGGAGGTGCTCAGCTTTTCTCAGCTTGCTAAACAGAACCAAGACAAGAGCTATGTATACTGAAGTAGAGGGCTCTGGAAGCTAGATTGCTAGAGGCAGCAGGTATCAATGTGAAAGAATCACAGGAGAAAATTGAAACTCCCAGGGCCAGAGAGCAGAAACCCTACGTCCTTCCAGGGCCAAACCTGGAAGGTATAAGGTTTTATTTCCTTAAAGAAAACAGCTCTCTTCCAGTTCCTCTCTCGAATATTACCACTTTGACCCTAGCCTCTGTTTTATTACACATCTGATCAAATTCCAGTTTGTTACAGACACTTGGCTGAATCTTTGTACTTTCCTACACATTTCTGTTTAACATTCCCTGAGTTTCCTTTTTTGAATATCATTTCTGTTTGCCAGTCTTTTGTTCAACAAATTTATTTCTTTCCTTCATTAAGTAACAGATTATTTTTAAAGAACTAAGCTATCAAGAAATAAAACCGAATAATGAAATGAGAAGAATAAAACATTTTGTAGTATTTTTTGGAAGCAACAGTATCGTTATAAAAACATTTAATATATTTGTTGTATATTTCTTAGCCATTTTCTCTCCAAAAAGATGGAAAATGGCATTTACCAGTGGGACAATCTCAGATATATCTAGTCTTTCTATTTTTGAGAACGATATACATAAAACACTTTTTAAGCATGTAAATCATGAAACTGACAATTTAAAAGTAATAAAAATGTGCGACCCCATCGTCCCTACTCCCTAAACTGCCCAGGCTGGGGCTAAAATTTGTGATCCTCCTGCCTCTGCAGTAGCTGGGATTACAGGTGGGCACCACAGCACCCGGCAAAATTACGCTTTGGTAAACAAAAATATAAACAAACTATTTTAAAGGTATGTGAAGCAATTAAAAAGTGCTACTTCTTCTATACTTTCACGACAGAGAACAAAACTCCCCCAGGTAAAATTATCATGTACACTTTTAAAATTTCTCGTATCATTTAATTATTCAATCGAATATTAAGATGTAGAAACATTCAAATGAGAAATCTTCAAAAACCTTGAGTATATTTTTCCAGAAAATATTTTTAACCAGCTCAGATCTACAGGAATTAAACTCCTTCATCATCATTCTTTTCTAATGAGTTTGTAAGCAAACTATTGTTTTAAATTTCACATACACTGGAGCCGCTTAGCAAAATTCCTGATCTGGTCATGTGCCATGATTCCAAGTAAGTTTTAAAAAGTGATCCTTGGTATTTTCAATACTTCCTCCTTACCATCTGTTTTTCCCTCCACCCGGGCTTGTTTTTCCCATTCTCTATTTTTTGCCCCCAGATTTATTTGAGCCACTTACATCATAAGGTTTATTTTTCCGCTTGTGAGAGTAATAAGAAACTAGAAATCAAGTTACTACTGTTGTCAGATCTTTGTGCCCACGTTTTTCCTTCTACCGAGCCATCTTTTAACCAGAGATCCTTGCTTCCAGGAGCGTGAAAGAGCAGAGAGCCCCACTCGGACACAGCAAGGCTGTCACGTGGGCGGTGGAGGTTGGAAAGTTTGCACACACGTTTATACGGATCGCCATTTGTTAAACTTAATAGATGAACAGGGACCTACAACGTACCTCTATGGGCCGAAAGAGGTCATCAGCGGAAAAGGGAGCAGCTAACACCTCCAAAGAATGGACCGGAGGAGGCTCGAAGTTGGGCGGGGTAGGTGGGAACCAGGAGAGAGGGAACCTAGGGCCTAAACCGGAGCCGGAAGGGCGGGCCCGAGGGAGAAGGGCTGAGCCCTGATGGGTGGGGACGAGTCGGGCGGGGTGCAGAGTGGGCGGGGTTTTCCCGAGAAGGAGGCGTGGAGTGAGCGGGGTCTCCTCGGGGAGGGCGGGGCGCGAAGTGGGCGCCAGGACCCGCGGCAGAACTGACTGGTCAGGGAGAACTCGGCTCCAACATTGGTGGAAAGCAATGGCCGTTTCCACACGTGGAGAACTTTTAACGCACACGTGAGGGGAGCGAGGCAATGTCTGGAAATAGTCTCTCAGAACCCTGACGTTCTACTCCAACCCTCAGGCGGCAATTTGTGCTGGATTCCTAGGTCCCTGATCCCTTCTGCTCATTCTCCCCGTCCCACCTCAGCTCGGGGAATAAATTTTGACAAATCCCCAAATGCAGCACCGCCCAGGTGTCCCAGCCCGCGAAGCCCACTTCACGGGCCGTCTGCGCCTGCGCGCGGGCCCTCGGCAGGGGTGGGTCGCAAAGCTCGGGCGTCTCTCCCGCGGCGGCGCCGGGGGCGGGGCTTGGGGCCGGGCGCGCGCACCGGGCGGCCTGACCTCCGGGCGCCGCGGCCGTGACGTCAGCGCCGTGACGCGCATGCTGTAGGAAAACTGTAAGTTTATGAGAATCCTTGCAGCGCTGCGGGCTTGAGGGGCTCGCCGGCGCTGGCTGTGCTGCTGAGGTGGAGGATGTGGGGCGCTTGACCAGGGAACCGCCCAGCGTGGCGCAGGGACAGGTGCTGCCCCGGGCAGAGGGCCCGGCGTGCGGGGAGGCCAGCGAAGGGCCGCACCTTCTCCTCGGGACAGGAAAACCTGGAGCCCGCGTTCGAGGCCCGGGAAGGCGGGACGTCCAGATGGAGAGTCGCTCTTTGAGATTTCTTGATAAAGGGTTTTAGATTCCTATTCTTCACACCCTCAGCGCTTCAGAGACTAGCCCTGTTTCTGGCTTCTTTAGGGTTACCTGAACTCCCCGTATCACTGAGGACAAGTTAATAAGATAAGCCGTCTGTTGCCTCAGTTTCCTGTTTTGTCCATTGGTGGGAAGGCACCTCCCCCTAATTGTCGCTCCTACAGGACCAGGAACGACCTGGGAACACATGTGATAACAAGCGTGGAAAATGCTACAGAAACCTTAGAAGGACAATTGGTGATTTTGAGGAATGTGGTAGCCCATAGCCATTTATAGGTAGGGATTTTTCTCACAGTTTTGCTTGTGCTCACACTCCCAATCGCATCCCATCTAATCATGACACACGCCTGAGGGTGCTCTGAGGTATTGTCAGAGAACCCGATGGGTCAGGGATCAAAAAACGACTGATGTCATTAACAGTGATCGTGGCACTACAGTGCTCCATTTGTCTGGGTGTTGGAGAGAAAGCTTTTAGCATGCTGGAACTGGCATGTTGTGCTCAATCCAGACACACTAGTTTTAGGAGTTGTTGCTGTGTCAACTTAGAATACTCAATCATCCTGTCAGACTCTGGAATGGTTTGGCAAACTCCCACCAAAGTTTAGTACATAAAAGATGAGTTCGTACTACACTGTAATACTACTCAAACGCTGGGACAAGTGCTTGTTGGAAACTTAGAAGGGAAGGATATCGTACACACCTCAGGGTGCATTTATACAGGAGATTAAGAGATCACATTTCTGTAAATTGAATTCAAGAGTGTAATATCTTTTCATCCTAGTGGAAGGGGCCTTAGAAAGCAGGGCTGCCTCATGTTTTACTCTACAGTACCAGTTACAAGCTTTGTGTTTAAGGACAAGTTGTCTAAACTTGAAACTTTCTTTTTATGTCTCTAAAATGGAAGATGATGGTATAACTGCTGCTGCTTTTTCAAGGGTTAAGTGAGATCATGAGTATAATAATGAAAGGCTTTCTAAGTATGGCATTGTTATTAAGAGATTTGCATCAGTCTTCACCTTGCATAAGATATGTGCATTCAGAAGTCAGATTCTGAGTCAGAACTAGAAATAAGAGCAGTGAAGAAGGTAGTCTCCAACCTCACGATACAGTGGGAAAATAGGTAACAAAAAATAAGCACATAACATGTGGGTAAAGAGAGGACAAAGAAACAAATACATAAAATAATTTCAGAAAGGGCTAAGTACAGTACAATAAAGGAAGCTGAGAGAAGGCCATTGGGAAATAAGGTTGTTTTAGATAGGGCCTTTTTGGGGAAGGTGTTAAAAGGAGGGAAAGAGTTTGAATGAGGACATCTAGGGGAGGGATTATAATGGCCTTGAACACTTAAGTAGAGCTTATCATATGTAAGGCACTGTCCTAAACACTGCAACCTTGTAACAGTCTTATGAGGTAAATAATGGTATCTCCACTTTTATAGAGAAGGAACTGATCCACAGGAATTTTCTTAAGCTAAAATGTAGTGGAGACAGTTTGAATTTGTACGAGACCATGCTCCAAATGACTGTATTCTTCTGCTTCTGAGCACAGGTCGCATTTCTGAGATGGAAACAAGCCCAAAAGTGACAGAAACAGCAAGATGAGAGTGCTCCATGCCCAATAAGGAGATGGGGAAAGTAGTGCAGCTGATGATGGAAAAGTTTGCTGGGCTGTGCAGGCACTCGAAGGCTGTGTCAAAGTAATAGTGTAAGTGTAGTGGAAAATGTTTGCATCAAGATAATGGCGTGTGGTTTAAGCTTTTTTAGGTGAAGAATGGGATGGTAGGTGGAGAGAAATAGGGAGATTGGTGGCTATTGCTGTGCTCTGGGGGACCAGGTGGTGGTACTTCCAGGCCTGGGAGGTGGCTGTGGAGATGAAAGTGAGGGGTGGAATTTGTAAGAGTGAGGAAACAGAAGAAATAGTAACTTCTTAGATTTAAGCTGAAACAATTTAGGAAATGAGAGGACGCAGAGAACATAGTTTGGCAGTAAAATTATGAATTTAGTTTTAGATACTTGTTAGAGTATTAATATTAGAAAATGCTAGTAATAATAGCACAATGTAAATATAAACTGTTTCAGGCAGGGTCTTTTAGTATTTTTGTATATATTTATTTTTAAACTAAATTTTTTTTCTTCTAAGAATTATTATTGTCCCAATTTTCTATATGAGAAAGTGGAGGCACAGATAGTTGCCTTAAGTTACCCAGTTTGTGAGTGATGGAGTTGGAATTCATACACAAGCAGTCTGGCTTGGAGTCCGTGCAGTTAATCCTATAACTGTCTCCATGTGGACGTATTGCATGCATGAATATGAATGTGGAACTCAGGGGAATGGTCAGGGTTGAAGATATATATTTCTAATTCTGAAAAGAAAACCTGCTTTTGTTCCTTGTCTAAGTTTTTGTTGGTATAGAGAAAAAAGAAGGTAGGCAGTGTGGGGCTGTACTCGCTGATTTCTTATTGATTGATTGGGTTCCTGCAACCAACATCCACAGGTACCATGGAGGTTAGGTCTCTCTCTCTCTTATTTTTCTATCTCTTGTCCCTATCTATCGCCTGCCACATAAGATGACTTTATCTGAAGGGCATTTGGTTAGGTTTTAGGAATTCAAAGATGAATAAACATAAATCCCTTTTCTTGGAGCAGAGAATGAAGAAAAACCTGTGGGAATAAGGTTAGAGTGGACTAAATGCATAAATGCATGTCGAATAGTTCATTCTGGTTTTCTTCTGTACCTCTTCTGTTCCTTGGCCCATGGCTTCAGAGATGGGGCATGAAAAGTGCAAAGGAGTGAAAGAATGCCTAAGCAATCACAGTACCAATTTGAGTCTCCCTGACAGTCCTTTTTAACAAAAGAATTCCTCAAAATCTTGCATGTTTTACTATATTTGTCTTAGTTTTATTTGCCATAGATATAATTTTTACCAAATGAAACAAATTCTGATATTTGACTATCATTGTGGAGTGATGAGTTTTTCTGGTGCTATTACCCAGTAGTGTTGACAGGACTTACGGTGAAAAAAGGGAGTTGGCTTGAAATGTTGCAGCTTACAATAATAGAGAGTAATAGAGGGGATGTGTGTGGAGAATTTAGGCATATTTCCAATGACTTAAGTGTATGTATCATGCCAAAGTTCTACAGATTGGGGTAAGTTTGAGTTTCTCTGCTGATGAGTTCTTTAACATTGTAATTTGTCTTAGAGGATCTGGTTATATATGTCATAATTGGAGTTATAGATTGCATCTCTTATATTTGGAACATTGTAGAACATAGAGACCAGAAGAAGATACCTCCCCCAAGGGTCTTGTTTATGTAGATCAACTTTAGGGCATACCAAAACCTCAACACAGTTTGTCACAGAATTTTTTTATTGTCAGTACTAGGGATTAAACCCAGGCACTTGGTTACATCCTCAGCCCTTTTTTATTTTTGAGACAGGTTCTTGCTAAGTTGCACAGGGTAGGCTCAAATTTGTAATATTTCTGCCTCTGTCTCCTAAAATTGTGGAATTACACGTGTGCACAATCAAGCTGAGCTTGTTGTGGTTTTATTTGTAAATGAGTGCTTCAGATTTGAACCTGTGAAAGATGAAAATTATACCATTGCAGGTTTTATAGTTAATTTCAGAGTGTTTTTCTTAAATTTATATTTTGTTTAGTTTTATAAGCTTTCATTGAAAGAGTTGATCTGGATAACCGTGTCTTCATCACTAAACAGGAGTCCTCCACAAATACACATGTAGAAGGGTAACCTGTCTTGTTGTAGTTCACAAAATTTAAAATCTGCAGCATTTCTGTAGCACATTCACAATTAGCTTCTTTAAGAATGTCAGACACCTGTATATGGTATGAAATAGAATTGACTATTTTTGTTGTTGATGTTGTGCTTTGAAACAGGTCTTGCTATGTACTTCAGGCTGGCCTTGAACTCACTGTGTACCCAGGCTGGCTTTCAACTTGCAGCAGTCCTCTTGCCTGAGTCTCCCCAGTGCTATAACTATGGACCTGTGCTACCACACTTGGCAGTACTGACTATTAAATGGCCTACTGATTGCTTAGGTTTTGTGGTGTTTTAAGTTCAGGCTCAGTGAGGGCAGGTTGATGATTGTGTCAGGTAGCTCCCAATAGAGGGAGGTGATGATAAGTCCTATTTGAAGACAGCAGAGTCACTTTTTCTAACACTGAACACGTGAAATATGGCATTCTAGATAATGAAAACCATTCAGATTCCCTTTAAAATTTATATTTGCACAAGCAAATTTTAAAGCTTTTGAAACTCTTAGGATGCTAATGTAAATATATGGAAATTATTTCTTGTAGAAAACAATGTGTATATCTCAGTGATGAAACATTATTAGGCAACTGAATATAATTTGTAAGATTCTACCTGTAGTTGCTTTTATTTTCGTATATTACATTCAACATGTATATATATTTACAGTGATAGCTAAGTACTAGTTTGTTTACTTTTTACTTAGCACTGTATTGAAGCATACATAATTTAAATATTTAAATAGTACTTAATTTTGATTTATATTTATTTGCTTAAAAACTAAAATATTCAGGCTTTTTTTTCTACAAAAACACTAAATGGTCAGTGGTAAGGCTGATTGGAGACTGAGCCTTAGTGACAGGTTAACCAAGTAAGTTGTCACCCTAAAAGAACACCCAAAAGAAAATTCTTAGAATTAAGTAAGAAAAGACTGCTGATGGAAGTAATAATCATAACTATATACCACAGCTACAATTGTTATCATCCCACAAACAGCATTCTTTTATTTGGTTCTTTGATTTCAAAACTCTGAGCCACTAATCCATAGAGATAAATGTGATATAAATATTAGAATTCATTTTAATGGACAGAATAAATCTACTAGTCTTTATTCTGTGGCTATAGACCAGTATATCTCAACTCAGATAATTTTGTGCCATCTAGTCCGTCTTGGGACTGACAATGTTTAGAGACATTTTTGATTGTTACAACTGTGTTTGTTGGGGGGGATGACACCAAACATCCTACAATGTACGAACCACCTCCCAACAACAAAGAGAGTGATCCAATTCAAAATGTCAGTACTGCTTATTTGAGAAGCCTCATAATCTGTCTTTCATTTCTTTCATTTGTTTTCTTTTCCTCCCCTACTCCTTTCCTTCCTCTCTTCTTTCCTCTGTTAGGTTTCTGTTGCTGTGACAGAATACCTAGATAAACACCTTTGAGGATGGAAGATTTCCTTTGGATCACAGTGATTTCTGTGCATGGTCACATGGCCCCTAACTTTGAGCTATGCAGCGCAGTACATTTTGGCATGGAACATGTGGTGGAGGAGGTCTGTGTACCTTCTGGTGGCAGAAAAGCATGGGTGTAGAGTGTGAGAAAGCAACTGGGGGTCCTGGCACCCCCTTTTAAGGGCACATTCTCAGGGTCTTTACTTCCGCTATGCCCCATCTTCAAAGGTTTTGCCATCTCCCAGTAGTACTACAGGCTGGTGACCAAACCTGTAGCACCTGAGCCTTTGGGGACATTTAAGATCCAAACTGTAATACTTGTTCTTTGCCCCCCCTACCCCTTTTCTTCTTTCCATACTTTGGCAGTGGAGTTTTTAAATGACCGGTGTCTGACTGGTACGAAAGGTTGTATTTTTTCGGCTTTTAGTTTGTTGGATAGCTGAGCTAATTTGGTTCATTTGTTGTATGGAGGAGAATTTTTAAACTAATTGTAATGACCTTCAGTGTTTTTTTTTTTTTGATTGCCAGTGTACCTAATGTTTTGCATTTGCTTTTAACTATGAAATTGTTTTTACTAAAATTAATTTAATTTGGATGTTATATAATCCCAGGTTGTAACAGGTTTGCTAATATGAATTTCCTTCATTTTTTTATATATTCTTAATTAACTATCATAGTTACATAATTATCTTCCAAAAATCCTTTTTCATTAGTTTTCATGTGTGATTGTCACAAATACCCCATAAAATGTGTATCGTCTTCATTATTTGACATATATGGAAACGGACTTAGGTCAAATAACTTTCTGTATATGTTAGACGAATGTAGTGATGAACAAATCTAGGACTTGAAAGTTTGTCTTGTTGCCTTTTAAAGTTTTCAGTTGTTGTTATCCCATATAGTCTTCTTGAGCGTCCTATGAACTGGAGTATTTGTTTTATAGGTAAGAACACTGGTTGAGAGATATTAAATAACCTATCCAGGGTCATTCACCTCAAAATGTAGGTTCCTTCCTTCCCTCCTGTGGTACTGAGGATTGAAACTAGGGCCTTTGCTGAGCTGTATCCCTAGATCTTTTTTAAATTTTTAAAAGAACTTAAATTGCTAAGTTGCCCATGCCAGGCTTGAACCTGTGATCTTCCTGCCTCAGCCTCTCAGAGTGCTGGGATTATAGGCCACCATGCCTAGCCCAGAATGTAGTTTTGAATGTTTATATTGAACTAAGTTGCTTTCTGGGTATTCTTTTCCAGAAAATAAATTTGACAATTTCTGGATAAATCCATCAAATATATACTGTGCTTGAGTAACTAGGTCTCTTGACACATACTTTAATGCTTATCTTGCTACTTGAATCAATGGTGAATTCAGGGTTTGCAGTCCTCCTCAGATTTTTGTTTCTTTTATTTTTTTGAGGCAAGGTCTAGCTCTGTATAGTTCAGGCTGGCCTTCAGTTGACTCTGTAGCCCATGGTGGTCTGGAGCTTCTGATAATCCTGCCTCAGCCTTATGAGTACTGGGATCACAGGTATGTACCACATACCCTGGTCTACTCAAATTTGAGAAGTAGAAATTACTAATTTAGTTTTGAGAACACTGAACTCCAAAAGCAATCCAAAGAGCTAGCTCTTAGCTATATTTGAATGTGTTTGGGTGAAGTGGCCTGTGTGAAAGGATTCATGTTGCCAGTTGAAATGGATTTATATGATATTTGAACTCTGAGAATAATATGGATTCAAAATAGAAAGTGAGATAAATAAGGTAGTCATCTTATATGTTAAGCTCAACAGATAAAATGATATTATAGTTTTTATTTTCCTTTTAAATCAAAGTTCCTTATATTCTCAGTGAGTACATCAGTTTTATGAAGTGATAGGACCTTATAATAGTCTATTTCCTACATTTGGAAATTTAAGGGTTTATAAATGAGTCAAAAATAGTGTACATAAATGAGTCAAAAATAGGATTTTGAATTTAGGTTTTCAGATTTTACAAAACTGGCCTAGACTGTCGTTTTCATTAGATCAAAAGGAATATTTACTTAAAAATTTGACAGTTGTTTTGTTTGAAGACTATTTGATGATATTCAACTGTTGGAATAAGTTTTAGTGGTTGGATGTTGTAATGGTTTTGTAATTATGTCCATTGGCTGTTTTTGGATCATTGGTAGTGTGCAACTGTGAATCTGTGGAGGGGGACACCAACCCTGCTAGGATAACGATTATACTTAATAGATGGAGATTTGCAAGTTGTCATATAACTAGGTTATTATAACAAGATATTTTTCTGACCTCCATGAAGAAAAAGTTAATATGCACATAGTCATAGTGTATATTATATTATTGAGTGAAAAGATCACCACTAAAGTATAACTGAAACAAAACTTGCAGACTTGGTATAAAAGAGAGAATTATGCTTGGAGAGCACAGTTTTCCAAATAGTCAAAAATGTTGTATGTAGGTTAGGGGGGAACTTTGAAATTTTAAGACTCGTTTTAAGGACTGGCCAACTTTAAATTTAGAGTTTAGAGAGTTGCTAGCTTTGAGGAGGTAACTGAAACCAGGCAGCTGCTGATTAGCTGAATACGTAAGTAGAAATGTTGAGTAAAATTTAAAGATTGATTGATTGGGACAGATTTAAAACTGGTTTTGAGGTTACCTGTTCTAGCTTGGGGCAAGAGCAGAAGAACAATCCTTTCCTTTTTCATATTGAAGACTAGGTACTCTTTGCATCTCCACATTTATGTCAAACATGTTACTGTTAGTTGTTGTGCTAGTATAGTTTTGATTTTGTATTTCTTGTGAAACTCTACAAGAAATGAGTATGATGAGTATCATTTTCTATCTATCAATCTCAGGATTATTTCACTGAAACTCAGATCGCTTCAAGGATTATCCCTGTATGTAGTTAGAAGATATTATGTTACTTGTGGAAGTTGTTCAGTTCTTTAAAAATTATGGTAAAAGCTATGTTACTTTTATGCCTGTTTTTCACTCTTGTGGGAGTATGTTTTATCATGAACTTGCCAAAATTAGTCTTCATAGATGTTGAATTTAAAAGTTTGTATTTGCTGTTTTTAGAGCTAGAGCTAGAAGTAATTACTTTTGGAAAATTAGCAATTATTCTTAACATTTTAGAAGATTTAATGATTATATTCTGTGCCTTTTATATGACAAGGTAGGCTGAAGCATTTTAGTATCTGAATCATTTTACCTCAATTATTATATGAAAGCATTTATATAAATTATTTCAGTTTAATATTTGGAATAGTTTTTACTCTGCAGCGTGAAATAAAGAGCTACTATCTGTAACTAGTGGAACTTTAACAGACATTTTTCCAAATTGATCTGTCATGTAATGTTTCAGTTTAAATTTTTTCCCTATGTAAATGATATGAAGGAGCTATTGTTTTCCAGCTATATGATATTTATGTTTTTAGCCTTATCATTTAAACTTTATAAATTTATAGTTAATCAGTCAGTACTTAAGTTTTCTAGGCAAATAATATTTTGACGCCTTGATGTGTGTACTAGAATTATTTCTCTGCTATCTACTGTATGATGAATGGATTGAAACACATTTCTTCTCTGTACATGGTGACCTTTATTGCCTTGTGATTTTAAAATACTGAGTTAGGTGACTTTTTTTTACAAATTGGAGAAAACAAGGATTTTTCCATAAAAGTTTATTTTCTAGTGTTTGCTAATATAATGGATAAAATGTTATTTTCATTTCTTTTATTGTTAATGAAGCTGGGCTTCTTATCATGTACTTGTTAGACATGGATTTCACCTACCTTTGCCTGATTTAGCAAATAAAACTCTAGAACGCCTTGTTAAATTTGAATTTCAGGTAAACAAAAAGTAATTTTTTAGTGTACATATGTGCCATGCAGTGTTTGGGATATCCTTGTACCAGAGTAAAAGTAGTGTTTATCTGAAATTCAAATTTAGTGAGGTATCCTGAGTTTTACCTGGTAACCCTAGTTTTCATTGTCTGTTTCTGTTCTTATCAAAATTTCAGTTGTATTTTCTTTTTTTTTTTAACAACTTTTTTTTTTCTTAACAACAATTACTGGTATTTTTAGTGTTTGCAAACATATTCTAGGTTTTTGTCTGTTTGCTAACTTTGTAGTGTCTTTGTTGAAAAACAAGTCCTTAAGTGTTGGTGGAATCAGTTCCATCAGAATTTATTCATGTTGCTTATACTTTTGAGACCTTCCTCAAGAAATATTTCATTATCTAAGGTGGCAATTACATTTTCTACTTTTTCTGTCATTGGCTTTATAGCTGTACATTTCATATATAGGTTTCTAATCTACTTGATGTTTATTGTGGGTAGAGTACAAATGACCCTTGACTTCTGATCAGTGGATTTCTGATGATTTAATTTAATGACATTTCAACTTTACAGTAATATGAAAGTAATACGAATTTATTAGAAACAGTTCTTCAAATTTTGAACTATTTTCATGCTACGCATGTATAGGACAGTACTCTTGTAATGCTGAGAATGGCAGCAGGGAGCTGGAAACATCAGTCTCCTGATTGTAAAGATAAACAACTTGATAGTAACTCCACAGTGCACTGTATTGCTAAACTGTGATGTTAGATATTGTTAGGGTTTATACATTGTGTCAACTTGAGAAGTCTAGCAGCTTAATTAAGTAAGGCAGCAGCTCTACATCCTGGGGTGTAGAGCATAAGCAGTTACCTGGCCATTGTGTCAATTTGAGAAGGCCAAAAGTTTAGCTGAGAGACTCAGGAGGGAGCCAGGGGTCTTACTTTGTAAACATCCTCATCCTGTGCAAAG